>BJBW01003315.1:0-10620 GCA_004320125.1 Scolopax mira
TGTCAGGGATTCACACCCCCCACCCACACCCCCCCCAGGGTTCAGAAAGGACCCCCTTACTTCTAAACCCCTTCTCAGAGAGGAGGCTGGGTGCAGCTGGATCCAGTCCTAGTCCCAGACTCCGTCAAGGGTTTCCATCTAAAGGATTAGATATGTGCAATCGATCCTTTCTATCGTTTCACTAAGATTCCCAAGTTTTAGCACGCTCGCGCTCACTCACTGGCTGTCTCTCGTGGCGAGGAATCTCTGAATCTCGAGGAATCTCTGAATCTCGAGGAATCTCTGAATCTCGAGGGATCAGCTCGAGCGACGTCCCTTCTCAAGGGGAAATCCTGGTGTGCAGCCTGCTGCCCTGCAGGAGAGCTCAAAGAGCTCTTGGGCTGGTCGCTCTTTATGGGCTCGAGATGATTGACCTACAGTCATATTTGCATATCAGCCCCAGTGCCTCTATTGTGGTGAGATTTAGGTGTGTCGCTCAAGTTAGTCCTCGGCTACTGTGTTGTCATCTGTCTCCCTGAAACCACCTCTGAGCCGGATGTAGCCCTCATGGCTACCCGCACCCACCAGGACCACCACGAGTGGTTATGGCTCGGGCAGGGTTTCGGGGAGATAAAGAACAGGTTGGTGGTGGAGCACAACCTCACGCTGTCGAGGTCAGGAGCTGCACAAGCTGAAGATGACGCCAGAGGTCTATAAAGGCTCACGTGGTAAATTGGTGTTCAGGATAAACCTGCCCTGTATTTGCAGTCAATTTTTTTTTGTTAGTTTTAACATCATTTCTTGCCTTAAGCCCCCCTCAATAAGGTATCCTGAAACAGACACAAAAGATCTATTTTCTCATTCCTCCTCCAAGTTTTTTGTTCTCCTGATTTCAAGATCAATTAGTGGAAATCCTGGTTAAGACACTGATTATTACCTCAACTTCTCTTCCTGACCCAAACCTGCCAAGGGCTTTCCATTGAGCTGGTTTTATTGCGGGATATGAGGAAGCCACCTGTGACATAGGCTGCAGGGAGCACCCAGAAGGGATTTTATAAGGGTCTGTCTGCACTAAATGTTTAATGTGTGGCTGATGCAAGTTACAGCGACCACACAGTCTCCTCCTGCACCCTCCCAGCTCTGTGTTCCCACTTACAGAGCCCTGGGATGCTCTTCCCACGTGCTCAGCTCTTTCCTAACTGTCTCAAAGCTTCATGAAACGTTACTGCTTCCCCAGGACGCTCGTGTCTTGCTTTGTTACAGGGATGTTTGCCTTAGCTCAGGGATAACACCAGCTTTCATAAGCTGTGCGCTTCACACCTTGCTCATTGCAGAATATGTAAACCTAAAACTTAAAATGGAGCAGTTTGTTCTTAATGAGGCAGCCCCTCTGCCCCAGCTGTAGTCAAATAACCGCCTTCCTGCAAATACTTAATCTTTAAACCTCACAGCAAGATAAGCCTGTCTTGTGTTTGCCCATAAAGGCAATGATGATGATTATTTTTTATTGATAGTTCTTCTGTGGAAGAACAAATAAATTCGGTTCCCTGAAACAACAGCGTGTTGCCCACAGCAAAGGCTTTGGGACGGTAAGTGAGAAGTTATTGAAGCTGGGATCAATAGCAGTTACAAATCTGTATCTCACCTAAATGATTTTGAGGGTTTGGGCTATACCTAATGCATGTTTTATGCTGATTTCCTGGGCAGGAGAGAGTTCTTCCCTGCGCTGGCGCTAGGGGGAAAAAGAGTGGATAAGCATAACTAAATAACCTTTAATTATTCTGTTTTGTTCAAATACTTACACTTCAACTATTACATATTTTTCTTGTGAGTATTTCCACCCTTGGAGCCAGTACCGCTGGTGCTGAAAAGCTGTATCATTTCTTAAATAATTTAATTCAAATTCGGCTCCTCCATCTCTTCGGAGGAATGCTCTCACAACCTCCAAAGAGCAGGACTTACTGTGACCTATGAGACTCGTGTGGACAACACGAGCACAGGTGGTGAGATTAAATCCCAGGCAGCAAATGTGCCAAGATAAAGCCCAGGCACGAGTAGCATCACGAGTAGCAGCTCCTGTGTGACCTGCTTTGGCAGGAGGGTTGGACTCGATCTCCACAGGTCCCTTCCAACCCTGTATCATTCTGTGATTCTGTGAGAACAACGATCCCTGCAGTTCTTTCTACGCTGTAAGTTAACGTTACAATCAATACTTCAGGAAAATAGGAGTGGGGGGCGGGTGGAAAGGTAATTTTAAAACATTGAGTAGCCTTAATTATGCTGAAGATGTACACAGAAAGACATCCATTGCTTAAATTGCCCGTTTCTTTTAAGCTTATTATACGTTTTTGCAGAATTGAATAATTAGCAAGGAGGCCAAGCACATTTTCCAGGCCAAATGAGGCACTTTACAAATGCAAGCTCCAATTTCAATGCATCAAAAATAACCTGAATCCATATGAAAAATGCTAATAACACTAAAGCACACAGAAATGTTGATCTGTAACAGCAGTAGCAGAATGGATGTTTTCATTTCATAAAATTTGTAGCGAAGCCTTAGATTACATTTAGCTTTAAGGCAGTGAGGAAAAAAGCATTTTATCCAACCACTGGGGGGGGAGGGAAGGGGGGGCATAAAATCATCAATCAGTTCTCCTACCTCAGTATCTTTATGAAATTGTAATCAGAAAATCTGTGAGAACAAACTCCAAGCAAGAAAGCCCACAAATTGGTTCTTAAACTACACAGCACACAGGCCGGGTTGGTTGAGACAAGAAGAGAGAGGCTACGGCGAAAGAAAGTAAAATTATAGAATCACAGAATCCCCTAGGTTGGAAGGGACCTTTTAAAATCATCTAGTCCAACCAATTAAAAAAAAAAAAAAACCCAAAAACTAAAAACCACACAAACCCCACATCAGACCCAAAACACCACTAACCCAACACTAATCCATATCCCTGAGCACCACATCAACTCGTCTCTTGAACACCTCCAGGGATGGTGCCTCAACCACCTCCCTGGGCAGCCCATTCCAGTGTCTGACAACCCTTTCAGGAAAGAAATATTTCCTAATATCTAACCTGAACCTCCCCTGGCACAACTTGAAGCCTTTACCCCTTGTCCTGTCATCTGTGACCTGGGAGAAGAGACTGACCCCCGTCTCTCTACAGCCTCCTCTCAGGGAGTTGTAGAGAATGAGAAGGTCTCCCCTCAGCCTCCTCTTCCCCAGACTGAACACCCCCAGCTCCCTCAGCCTCTCCTCATAAGACTTACTCTCCAAACCCCTCACCAGCTTCGTTGCCCTTCTCTAGACCTGCTCCAGCACCTCAATTACACCTGAATTACACTTCAAGAAATCCAAAGCCAAAGCTGGAGCCATTCCGAGTCACGTCACGGCCCTTCAAAGAAACAGGGCTCTTCTAAATAGGAAATGAAGAGTTTGTATCAGCACTTTCATCAAGTGTGTGTTGGCCTTTAATAACGTCCCTGGCTGATGGCCATTGGAAGTGACACAGCTGCTGCTTCACGAGTGGAACGGCCCGTGGTCTGAAGTGCATACTCTTGTCTAAAATCAAGTATGAAAAAGGCCAGCTGCATCCGTGCTGTTCTTCCACCCTGAATGAGATACCAGCACTCCATGGCCCAGAAAATTCTCTCTGGTACCCGACCTCTCCTCAGGGATGAGACCTCTCTGGGTGTATATTCATTAAGGAATCCGTCTCTTCGCAGACAGGGAATTACACTGGAAAGACTAAGCCTCTTTTTAATTCAAAACCTCTTTTTAATTTCAGCCCTGATCTGTTACCTTTAATATTTAATACTAAAATTATTTAGCTGAGCTAAATATCAAAGGTCTGAATTCACAGTTGTTTGTCTCCTTTTTTTTTTTTTTATATAGAGGTTTTCCGTTTCCTCTACCTAGCCTTACAGGACTTGATACTGTATTCAAAATTCAAGATTACATGAGATTACTGTGATCAGATGTATCACAAAGTAATGCTGGCATGTGAATACGTGGGCACACATATTGTGTATGTTCTTCACGTATTGAAGCAAAGCAAAACCACCTGCTTTTTAAACTAGAACATAATGACATCACGGCTGTTCTGTTGTCATTTGTTCTATTATAGCTTTTACTGATTTTTCTAAGATGATAGATACCTCACAGACACAAGGCTGTGATTATAGGTAATTTTTCTTCCTGGTCTACCAAATGGGTGAAAATATGGTTGGCTTGGTGGTTTGTTTTTTTTTTTTAAATAATGTTTTTAATTTATTGTATTTAATATAATGTATTTAATACCGAGATACCACTTGAGGCTACCCATGTGCTTCAGAATAACTTCTATTATGTCTGCTATTTAACTGAAAAACTTCTTAAAAGACCATTTATTCCATGTAAAAACAGCTCTACCAGCTGCAGACCGGGTTGTATTATTTGCTTATCGACAGAAAAAAGCCAAGGGCTCCGCCTTGCAAAGAATACACCTGGCATAAAGCCTCGTCCCAATTAAGTTTAAAATCATCCAAGAGCACACTGCAGCTGCTAAGGGCGAGTTGGCACTGCTGCCATAAAACATACGTTCCATTAAGCTCCTGCAAAAACCTTTCCAAGGGAGAGAAGCTGTGGAGAAATCCTCCTGAAAAGGGTACCTGCCGCTCTGGCTGCCAGGCTCCGGCCCTTTCAGAGGAGATGAGAACAGTGGAACAAAACTACTGTCTGAAAACACTCAAACTCTGTAATTTTAGGATGGTTTTCTTGAGTTATCCCGTACGATGTTCAGGATAATTTCCCAGACACCTGACCAGCTCCTTAATATTCCCGTGAATGTGGATGGAGCACCTCCCCTGTGAGGACAGGCTGAGAGAGCTGGGGTTGTTCAGCCTGGAGAAGAGAAGGCTCCGGGGAGACCTTAGAGCAGCCTTTCAATATCTGAAGGGGCTACAGGAGAGCTGGGGAGGGACTCTTTGTCAGGAAGTGCAGTGACAGGACAAGGGGTAATGGTTTTAAATTGGAAGAGGGGAGATTAAATGAGACACCAGGAAGAAATTCTTTGCTGTGAGGGTGGTGAGACACTGGGACAGGTTGCCCAGGGAAATCATGGATGCCCCATCCCTGGAGGGGTTCAAGGCCAGGCTGGATGGGGCTTGGAGCAACCTGGTCTGGTGGGAGGTGTCCCTGCCCATGGCAGGGGGGTTGAAACTCCATGATCTTTAAGGTCCCTTCCAACTCTTTTTTCCCCTTCCCATAACATCACAGTAAAAATTTATACTTTTTCCTTTGAGTTACTGCTGAGACCCTGCCGAGAAGGGAGAACCAACCTGACCCCCACTCCCTTTCCTGGGGGCTGTACCTTCTGTCGCACACAGAAGATTCTCCATCCTTTCCTCAAAGCGTGTGACGTGGGCGGCAAATTTCTACACAGATGCTTGACCAAAAAAGCCAGGTATTTTGGAAAGGCAGTTTAGTATCAAACATCAGTTGCGACGTCTCTGCAGAGGTTTCCATGGGCAGAAGTACAGACCTGCACCAAAAAAGGCACAGAGCAACAGCAAAGGTACTTGTGTTGAAGCACATTTCCACATGACAGAGGTCGGGGGGGTATTTTATTTTGAAAGCTTCTATTTTTAAATCAAATACAGCAATGCTCTCAACAATATGACAGCAAACCCACCCCCTACCTTCTAACAACCTCCTGATTTCCTCTTCCATCTTCCCCCACAGCTCCCCAGCAGCTTACTGGTGAGCAGTACCTCATACCACCACATCTCCCAAATACAAAGAGCTTTTTCCCACCTTTTTATGTAGGTGGAACGGCTCCAGGAAGTCATTCTCTTACAACTGGCACTACAAACACTGGCCCTACTTCTGACACGTTATTGCTGCCTTCTCCCTGGCTCAGAGGTGCCCCCAATACAGCACCAAAAGGGTACAGCCCCTGTCCCCCAAAATACCACTCTCCTGCATCACAGTCGGGACAGCAGGCCATCCTCACACCTCACACCTTTTATCCTTTTCACTCTGGCCAGGAACACCATCAGCCAAGAGGAGAAACGTTGTAGATCTGCCCAGAGCTCTTCCATCACCGAGTCTGCTTAGTGCTAGAGAAGCTTCTAGTGGGATTCTGATTTTTATCTTAACCGTCTTAGTAATTATGCAACAAATTTTAAATGGGAATATATTAATAATTTCAATACTCTGCAGAAGGAACTGCATTCTCCAGATGTTGTTTCCAGAGGAATTCAGGAATACTATATACACCGTGATACCTTTTGCACACCTTGTTACATGCCCTAAGAGAATGTCACCTTTTGATGCACTGCAATAAAACAGGGAAACACTGACCCAGGAGAAGGCTCATGGAACTTCATTTTTCATCCTTTATTCTTACAGCCTGGTCTGCCAGCAGATGTGCCTGAAAGGCCTCTTCAACCATTTCCTCCACTCACCCCTTATTTCTCATCGAGATCACAGTTCTCTTTAAACTTAATTGTGGCCTAGTTGCTTCTTAGTGTGCAGACACAGGCTGAGGTGGCTTCTGTAGACCTTGCTCTAGGTCTACTATGGCCAAGAAGACTACTATGCCCTCTCAAATGGCCAGATGATACTCACTTAGGGCTCTCTCATGTAACTTTGAAGTACAAACTTAAGCATCTTCTTTAGTAACAATCAATCTGCACAAAGAAAGAGTTCTTAAAGCCAACAGCATAAATCTGTTTTATCAAAGGGACCAAAGTTTTATCAAAAGGACCAAAATAAACTTGGAACTCCTAGGAGAGTCTTTTGGTATCTAAACATTCCCATTAAAAATATTTGTATATGTCAAAACATAGATAGCGCTGAAGACAAATTAGTAACATTTGTTGACATTCTTAATAAAGTGTCAGATTTTATCTCCTAACAATCAGAAATGCTTTGTCCAATATGTATTTGCGACAGTAGCTGTTAGATACACACGCTGAAGGAAGTTTTGGATAAGGAATTTTTGTATTTGAAAGAGGGTCTCCTTAAAGAGAGTGGAGTCAAGGTTTCATGGCAGCCCTTACAAAATTTCTACTCTCCCAGAATCTTCTTCCTATTATGGTTTTAAGTTTGCCAACACTTAATTACAAATTAAAAAAAAAAAAAGTAAATTTAGATGCAGGGAAAGTAGACTCTAGGTTCAGATCCTCTTAGGATGACAACTCAGTTACATATTGTGGTGGTTTTTTTAAAATGTCTTAATCTTATCTTCAAAGATGAGTTGTTAGGACTAAACTAGTGAATTAGTCTAGCCTTATAAAAACTGAAATATATGCCAAGTGATAAAGCACAAAGTCAATTTTAAGTGAAATGAGTATCTAAAGAAGGCAGTAGAGAGGTATGCCTCTCACACAAAAGCAAACAGAGGTCTTGGCATCCCTTTTTGCAACTGCTACAAAAAGATGTATTTGCAAGGCCCAAACCAATAGCTTCCGAGCTTCATAGCACACAAAACCACCTCAGAGTGGAGAACCTTGAACCTTTCCAAGTTATTCTCGAATTTTAGTATTTACTCTGCTAGACAGCTAACTTGAAATTCTACAGTATGCAATCCATATTGTAGGAGGCATTTAAATATAGATGTTTTTACAACAGTGAAATACATTCCAACCAGAACACTTATAACCATTATTTGTATAAAAGAGTTTTTGATGCATAACAGAATTTTTTCAGGGCGATTTGCTCACGGAAGCTGATGATAGAGAAAACCTGTTCCCCTTTAATTTCTACTCCAGCCACGCTCGCTCTTGGTCATCCCAACTCTTGTGAGACTTGTGGCTGGAAGAGCAAAAGTTGTGCAGGCCAATGACAAATAATAACCATGTGAACTGTATCCAAAAGCCAACTTCTGACACAACTCTCTCATACTGTAAGTAATAATCAGTAACTAAAAGCTGTAAGTTAAAATAGCTAGAATCCTACAAACTCCCCTGTCTGATAAAAGTCAGAGGTACAATGAAGCTTTAGAGCATAATTTTTTAATGTAGTTTCTTGTGGAGTCTGAGGTAAATCACTCAGATGTGTATCTGTATTTCAAGAAAAAATTTAGACCATATATAGTTAATGTTACAGTCTTGATTTCAATTACAGAGAACAATTTCATATACTGATGCAAAACGTTTCTGTATTATAGAAATCTGATTCCTGCTCCAAACTGAACACCATCACATATCCTGAAAAGAAACAAACAGAAATAAGCAACATAAGTGATAAATAAGGTATTGATGAAATTAAAATCGATTCTCCCTACCCTGAAATTCCCAAGATTTTCAAATTTTATAAAGTTACAATTCACATTTTAGCTGACAAAGGCTTTTTAAAATAAACGCTTTGCCAATCTGTCATCCGTATGGAGCATTTATATTTGCAAATTAAAGTCCATAATTTTCAAATTGCTATTATTCATTCACATTTCACATGAATGACAAGTAGGAACATAATCCAACTCCTGTATGAAGTACCGAGCATCTCAGTATTCACAGGCAAGAACAGCCCCCCTATTATGTACTATAATATTTGCTTGGTGAAGGATAATTGGTTGTTAGCAAATTAATTTGTTCCCCTTTCTCTTTATCTATAGCTAAACTTGTTTTCATTTTTCAAGCAAAGACATTAAACTTGGTATCTATCCAATGATTTGGTTTTGGAAGGCTTAAGAAAATCCCACGAGCTGTTTGAGTGATCATTTCCCCTACAGAAATAAAACCTGCCACAGAGCTATTCAAACATTTCAACAGCTGATCTCAAGTTGAATCAACTTTGAAACCTGAGATATAAAGTCTAAAACCAAGAAGTAGTGCGAAACCAACAGGAATATAGCAAGCTGAAAGAAGAGCATCAAGGGCTGAACAAGCTCTAAACTGACAGAGAACAAGCAAAAGACAGCAGTTCTTTCTGCCAAAAGCAGATAGAAGTGTCATAACCTTTAAAATCAGTTACTCTTCAAGAAATTGGTGTTTAAAAAACAAACCTGTCACCAGACTGTACTCCCATGGGGAAACAGTAGTTAAGTTCTAATCTAGCAATGTTTCCGAGTCGCAGCACTATTCCAGCACCGTAAGACCAACGGATATACTCTGCCAACTTCTGCAGGTGAGCCCTGGGACCATCACCTGAAAGCAAAAGAGCAGGAGAACAAGAATCAAAGGAGACTGTCAAGGTGGTCAAAGGCTAACTGGATTTTCAGAACTAGAAAACAGACTACTTGGAGCACCTCCTGCAGATGCAAAGTGTATTTAGTACCCACAACTCCCATAAAAGCAAAGAACCTTGGACTCAAACTATGATTTCTGTTGGATTGCTGGTTGACCTTCATTTCCCACCACAGGATACCTACTTGCATGAATCTGGAAATGAATATTAAAGACTTAAGATGGCTTTAAAACTAATAGAGAACCACTAAAGTTGATTGATCTGCTTTCAATTGTGCATAAAGTGTCTCCTTCCCACATAGATGCTACCTCCCTTCCATCAAGTGAGGCAAACATAAAATATCCCTACATCCCAAAAGGGACTGAAATGATAGTGAAAAACCATACATGAATACACCAAAATATACCACTGTTCCCATCCTAGCTCTCTTCTGTACATGTTGTGCTTAAATTTATGTGGAGACCTAGAACAACTACTGGCAATCTGTCAAACAGACAAGTTAATAGCAGCCGTTTTTTGACAGGCACCAAAATACATGCAGTAAACAAACTGTTTCTGAGTAAACACACACATAACAGCTCTCCTCCTCTTTCCCTTTTATGTAGATATGGAAAAGCAGGTTTTGTTATATGCATCTTTATCGAGTCTTACCATAGTTAAGATTGCAGAGGTTTCCAGCATTAAGGAAGAAATGTGTTCGGAAAAGGTCTCCAAACCCTCCCCGGCCTGGGCGGAACGGGAGAGGGGTGTACAGATGTAAGCCTCCAGCCCAATAGGCTTCTCCTCCCAAATAATCACCTATTTAGAGAAAATGTTGGAATAAAAACATTTACTGTGGAAGATAGTAAAAGAACAAGAATCCTTAAGTGATTTTTATATTGCACTGCTACCTCTTCTGCAAATCTTGCCACTCGCTTCTAGCTCTCTCCAACCTCACTACTATGAAGTAAAAAATTAACACTTATACAATTCTTTAAACCTGCCAAGTGAACTGCCCTTTTCCTTCATTCCCTCACTGGAACAGCCTGAGGCATTCACCTACTTGTGGTTCACGAGAGACTACCTCTTGAACACTCTTGAAATAACGTGCCTTAGTTTTAAAAAATGGAAATTGAGGCAGTGAAACAATAAGCTTTAAAATACACTGAATACCGAATCCAGAGTAAGGGATAGAGCTCAGGAAGCTCCTGGCTCTTAAAATGCTTTTGTTGATCACGTTACCTTCCCCTAAGCTACCTGAACATATGCTGTATCAAATAAAGATTTAATGTGACTGTTGCTATAACCATTTTTCAAGAACTTTTTAAGCTTGAAGGCTGCTTACTAATTCAAGTGCCACACTGCAAGTCTGAAGGCACGCTTGGTTTGCAGAAATAGCTTGTGGCTTAAAGAGCTCCTGGGATTTATTCCACTGTGAACCAAGATGGAACGACAGATCAAAGACATAACACTTAGATTCAAAAGCG
>BJBW01003315.1:15292-39315 GCA_004320125.1 Scolopax mira
ATAACTACAGACTAATTTAGTTTTTAATTTAGAGGCCTATAGCATTTCCTGCTATAGGAAATAATATTTAGAAAAGGCACAGCAACTGTATGATGAGGGAACTCATTGATCCTGTCTTCTACAAAACAAGACAATTCTGCAAAAAGAGATGGCAGATGACATAGAAGAAAGAGCAGGGCAGATGCCCTTCAGGAAGAGCCAGCTTATTCAACAGTCAAGTATGAAAACATGTTTTCTCTTTGGATTTCCTGGACGTCTCTGCAAATGACCAAACACAGCAAAAGATGTTGGAAGTAAAACACACCAAGACAAAAAGCTCCTTTTGTATCACTCAGAAGTATTAGATTACTCAAAATGATTTGTTTGAAAAAATTACCAGGAAAAAGCCTTACAGAGAGAGAAGATTTAAGGGAGTGTCCACTTTCTTCTCGAACAGAAAAGGATGCTGTTCTAGCAAGGCAGCCAAGCTCTCTCCACACACCCTCCCACTTCAGTGTGTGATTGGTCTTCCAGATTGGAAACTACAAATAAAGAAAAGCATAAGACATGAATTTATTTTCTTTTGCTACAAAATTTAAATAAGCATTTCCCTGAAAAATCATCCTCTCTAAAGTTTATGTATACATGAGTCTATGCGTCTTCTTTCCAAACTTCTTGGATCAGAGAAAAATTCGTTTCATTTCAGAATAATCCTAATTCTGCACAAGACTTAATCCATCCCAAAAGAAAAATATCTTGAATTGGGCTGATATAGTGAGCTAGACAGCCTCTCTGAAATGATACTTCAAACATTAAAAATTTGGAGAAAAACACATTGGTATTTTTAGATGGACAGAATAAGATTGAATTGTATGAAAAAGGCTAAGAGGTATTACCTCTGTAATTTTAAAATTGTTGAAGGCTTTCAAAGAATGACAAGTTATCCCTGTGCACAAGCATTTCAATCGTTAAAAAAGTAAAACAAATATTTGCTGTGACCTGAACTAAATGCAAGTGAAGCATGTGTTCCACAAACACCTGTGTGATACTTACATTAAATTCTGTTGATATTCCTCTATCAGTTTCACGAAGAGAACTCCAAGGGAACTGTCCAGTTACTTTATACACATTAGCTGAAAAACTGAAACACAACATCACTGGTAGGTTTGAAAGTGAAATTATTTAAGCAGGCAGAGTTTTAACTTATCACAAAAACTTCAGAAACTAGCTCTGCTACGTGATTAAGAGACCCTCATGCAAAGGCATAAATTTAATTATTACTCAATGAAAGATCTTACTAATTGTTTTATGTTCCTTCAATAATTATAATTTTTTTAAAAAGTAATAAAAAATGCATCCCTACTTTCTCTCAAAGTTTCCACACTGTGGTTTGAAGAATGACAGGCCATATGAAGTCTCCTTTGTTCCGTAGGAGAACTGGAAGGTTACTTTTTCTGCACGTCCAAAGAGATTTGGGAACTTGAGCCCAAGTACCTATGGAAAATAAAATCCCAACATTTCATATAATATTCATAATAAATACCCTAAGAATGAGAAATGGAGATACTTAAATAATAGTTGTAACTGAATGTCATTTTCTTGTAAGCTAAGTTTCTTTGCTCTGGCAGCAAAAGCCATCACAATAACCTAAGTTACAGGTAAACATCCAATTTCTAGTGCTGTTCAGTAGCTGCTGACTTAAATTGGCATTCTCACTGTATTATTACTACTTATTTCAAGCAAAATCTCCCAGCCAGTCTCAAAGTCTGTGACAAGTCTTTGGTATAATAAACAACTGCTCTGCAACTGCATAATTTCCAGCCAGGTATGGTTGACTGGAACCACAGCAACAAACCATTAGAAAACTATCAACACAGAGCCACTCCCTTGTATTTTTGTTTTGAGGACCAAGATACTTTTGTGGTCAGTGGTGATGGTGCTACAACATAGGATACCATCCTCCAGAAACTACAGTTAAACACTTTTGCCTGTTCTGAGAAATTCCTTGTGTCCCTTTGGCAGCTCCTGGCCCTTTGGCAGAAAGGATGGAGGAGGTTTTCTCCAAGCAGGAGACACAGACACTACCAGGACCATTCTACTGTTGCATGTTCTGATCTGTGTTTCTGTTGAATGTAAAAAAGCTACCAAATTTTCATTGCCTTTGTCTAAGAGCCATTGGAAGCAAATCAGTCACCTGAAATTTGTGATGATGCAATTATCCAACTAACAAGAAACCTCTAATCCAAAGGGTTATTAGTATGAAATATTATATCTATAGGCTTCAGATGAATTTAAAGGATTAGAATAAATGCCAAAGCTATTTGACTCTTAAGGAACCATAATCTCCACTGCCAAGACCACTGTATAAACGACATGCTTTCATCTCACTTTTCTGTAACAAACTAAAATCAAATAGAAGAAGCCGAATACAAAAAGAGAAACCAGAGTAGGTTTCATATTGTTTTCAAATGCACTAGAACCAACAAGCAGGATTCCCCACTGGTTTCATTCAGGCCATGAATGACACTGGTTACGTAGCAGTGAAGCTATGTAACCAGCTCTAAACTCACCCATTCTCCCTGCACTCACAAGACACCATCACCTGGTGTCCTGCAGCGTTTTATCCAGGTTAAAAATACCCCTAAGAAGAAAAGGATGGGTCGCTTTATCTGGCTTATCTACCAGCCCCAGGCACAGCTGCACTGTGCACAGGAGAAGGCAGAATGGGTGCAGGAATGAGCACCTGAAAGCACAATCTATTACACCAGCCCTTCCATTAAAAGGACAACAACAGAACGGCTGTTATTTACCAATTGACACTAAAAGTATTTTTCACACAACGTTTGAATCTGATGCAACCTCACTTGAATCAAATGGAAACGGGTTCCACAGTTCACATGGTTCTGGAAACCCCAGCACTTTCCTAGGTACTAACTGGTACTGGGCTAAAAGAGTGAAAAACAAGAACAATTTTGAAAAGTCAAACAAAGTATTTTGATTGGGAAGAAAACCGCTTTAAAGAGATCTCACAGAAACCAAATGGCAAAATTCTTCCTAATCTCTCCAGTACATAAAGTGTCTTAAAAAATATCAAGAAATAATTTAAGTCAGTTTAAGAATTAAAAAATTAACATACTGAGTCTGAAGGTACAGCATTCTTCCCTAGCTCAAAATAGGCTTTTGCTGAATGAAAGCCTGACTAATACAAAGACTCTTTAGAGACAAAGGTCTGGCAAAGCCTTTGCAAAGCTGGATCAAGAAAATTATTTGGCTCGGATCGAGTTCTCACTTCTTTAATCATCAAATTACTTGCTAGGTTTGAAACATGAAAGTAAGAGGAATATCAACAGGAATTAATAACTATTTGAAATAACCCATACCATACTGCCTTCATTGTTGCCAACCATAGTGTTATAGCTTCCAGTTAGTCTTCTCAACTCTGTTACCTCAAAGGTTACATCTAAACCGTTTGGAAGGGCATCATCTCCTACATAAATAAACAAACATACGTATGTTATCTCTTGAGAGCTTTTTTTAAAAAAGTGCAGACAGAAGATAACTTGAATTATTTGAAAAATGGTTGAATTAAATGACGGTAAAAGCCTACAATACAAAGAAAGATGGCTTAAGGAAAGGAAGTCATTTGTGGACATGAGTGCAGAATTTGGTTCAATCATCAACATGGTAGTTTAATTATGAACTAGTAACCCACTTTAAAAAAAATGTATGCGAATTGTTACATTAGAATTAAGAGAAATTAGTGATCCAGACATGGCAAGAAGAACACCATCACCAGGGCAGAGCTCCCAGTACTTTGCAGGTAAGTACTGAACAACAGAAACCACCCAGTGCCCTCAGGGCTCTGGCTACAGCAGTGGCCAAGGGTTCCTAATTCTGCCTGAAGCACCTGGGGCAGCATCCCACCACCAGCAATTTGGGACTACACTGTGTTCCCTTGTCAATAACCCAACTTTCCTCTGCTGAAGAGAACACCAATGAGTTTGAAAAGAAACTACAAGCCAGGGAATGCCAACAGAGCCTTACTGCAAAACCTCTTTGCATTCAGCTGCCCCATATAAGCCAACTTTTAATCACAAGCACTGAAACCATTCCTAAAATTCCCTTAAGCAGCAAGGATGTGCAGATATAACATCAGTTATGTGATGTGTAATACATGGAAATCCAGGACACGTTTTCAAGCTTTTCCCCCAAGTGTTTCTATGAAACTTTGGATTAAGGGATATGTACTGTCATTAGTTTCTATGTTTCTATGTTTCTATGTGTGTTTCTATGAAACTTTGGATTAAGGGATATGTACTGTCATTAGTTTAGTGCTGGATATTCACTCATTTTTGCATGCATACAAGTAATATTTATATACACATGCACATGTATACAAACACATGCAAACACCTCTTTTCCATGAGGAATATGCTTTTTCCATAAGGATAATGGATGTAGACACACACATTTGTGTATATATAGCACACCTACATGTGCATCTAAAATATATAAAGGTACATGAGAAACTAAGTTATATACACAAAATAAGTCCAACCTATTACATAGGGAATTATACATTATAGGTATACACGTGTCTATGTGTGTACAAGAGAAAAGGTGAGGATCAATGAGGCAATACATACCTTGACATGTATCAATCAGAACCTCTACCTGTCTAAAGATACCTAGACGAAGCAACTTTTCACGAGCTTCATGTGATTTTCTCATCACCTACAGGATGAGATAAGTAGCTCAGTCTTTCGGGTTACCAAAAAAATAACTAGGATAAAATAGCTGAAATGTAGCCAAGTCGTATAAACATTCGCACATTTTGTATACAAAGACACATAAATGCCTCTTCAAAACAGGTCAACACCACTTTAATGCTTGAATCTGTAAAGAAATAAATTTAACTCGGAGCATCCAGCTCAATTCCTACCTTTTGTTAGTGCACGTCCTAATTGTTACAATACTTAAAGCTGTTATTCAAATAGGTTTCAGTATTTAAAACTTATACATCTAATTACAGGACCCATGCTTTTGGTAAAAATACCCAAACACCCTCATCTGTTTAAATTTACACTAATTGGCAGCTGTACTCCTGTAGAAACCACCAGAAAACACTCCAGAGACATACAGGGCAAGGACATACAGTCTAACTTTCTCTTGGATCCACTGGCATAGTTATCTGTGGGGAGATCCAATAATTTATCTTAAGCAAACTAACTGAAAGTGTCACCTACACAGTTAGCAATTCTCAACAGGAAGAGTGAAGCTGAAAAATGTCTGAGATAACTGCTATCTCACAATGTATTTATACAGTATCTGCCAGCATTTCATATTTAAGTTTGGCTTCCATATCACAAGATCAAAATCATCAAAAAACTTGACAAAGCTGCCTCGTGTCTGAAGGGAGAAGCCCAAAGCAAGAAAAAGTGAGAAAATCTTAATTTGAGTTTTTAAATAGTAGGTCTGTCATTCAGTATGGTACTTACATCAATGAGATTTTTAGCCTTGAAAACATCAGCGATTTCATACATGATAATGTCATCTTTGGTCCTTCCGAGTCCATCAAAGTGCACATGCTGAACCACCACCTAAACAGAACACAGGCTTAAACACAAATTTACACCTAACAAGGAGTATCAAAATCACCAGTGCAGAAAAAAAATATTATCCAAGTGAAAAACCTCTCAAGATTCCTAGGCCAGTTGATGGCAACCTACATTATCAGAAATGAGTGCTATCTACAATTCTGTAAAGATGTTCCCTTAGCATTAAAGAAAATTAAAGGAAAAGGAACTCTAATTCCAAAGCTAATACTGGTTGTAACAGAAGAAACAGTAAAGGATTGTAGCCATTAGGATTTTATTTGTTAAGTGTTGTAGAGACAAATAAATCACTGCAGAAATCACACTGAGATATTATGATACACAAGACAAAACATGTAGTTAGTCATTAGCTATGTCCTGTCTCAGCTACACATAAGCAAATAGTCAAAAGAATAAACAAACCAACCTACAAGCCATAAATATATAAACCCTAACTATTAGAATGATTACTACCACTGGAGCATTGTGGTTTAAAATGCATCCTGAGATCACTAGCATTATGGGGTTTTATGTTTTTTCTTAAAATAATTCATCTTGTTATAAAATCATCTGAGAGAACTTGACCTTAAAAGTCACAACACACCCCAGGTTAGCTGGTACAAAAGGACTGCAGTGATTGCATTTCCTTCATTTTTCCAGCCTTTTTGGCATATCACAATTTTAGGGGTAAGTGTAAAAAAAAAAAAAAATATCTGCAAATGCCTCACGTATTCGCATATAACAAAACAGCAGAGTAAGAGCAACCTAGAATTACTGCAAATTGCTTTTAAAAAATCCTATCAAAATACATATATCATGAACTAAAAAAACCCTAAATGTTATTACCAAGCTCCTAGTGAGGAGGACTCTATATAGCATGAGGGAAAGGAAAATTTTAATAACAACTAAGATGACACATGGCATCTCAGTCCTCTAGCACGGCCAGACACTTCGGGGGCCAAGACAGCCATGCTCTTACACATGAAATATTTAAAAAAAAGTTACCATCCTGTGCTGAAATTAGTATTTCCCTTAGTAACATATTTCCCGTGGTGGCAGTTTCCCCTAACCTGGCTAATACTGCACTCGAGCAGATTAAGGACAGTTGCTTGGTTTGCTCCTAAGCAGTGCTGCAGAAGCAGTAATCTCTTAGGAGAGAGGGGGAAAAGTAGCATCTGGAAACAGGGCTATTTAGTTTAAAACTGAATTTCAGTAACAACTCCTGCGGTAAGGAAAAAAGGAACAAGAACTAGTCAACATCAGATTAAATTCACAGTACTAAATTTAATTCTTTCACATCTCAAACCCTAGTGTAGAAAGTTCCCTTAGGAAAAAAAGAGCAAGCAAGGACACCAAGACATTTCTCTTAAAAATCAGGATGTTGTTCAGGTACTTACATCTTTGTTTTCAAGAATTTCCTGCTTGGCTTCAGGTTCGACTTCAACCAATTCAGCTTCCTCTCCCAAGGCACCAAAGTCTGGCCCACCCATTGGAAGAGGCTCCAAACTCTGAAAGCATAAAAGAAAACTGCATGTAATATGGTACACGACTTGTGATTTACACCTTTTGCAAAGGAAAAAGGCTGTGGTTCTCGACACTGGGCTCATCAGATCACAAGAGGAAAAAAGCAAAAGAGAAGATTTAAAATGTGGGGGAATTGCCAGCACATTCGCTACCTACCTGCTTGTGAAATTTTTAATGAAAGCTGAATAGCTTCCATGTTGAATGAGTTCTCAAAAATACTCTGCACTCTTCCAAAAATAACCTTATTTAAGGCATGCTTCCTGTGTTAAAGTTGAACTCTGCCTTCTTTAAAAAAATAAAATAAAATCAGGGTGTCAGTACTTATACTGAGTTTTTGGGAGTTGGAGGAGCGTGAATGTTGAACAATGGGGGGGAAAAAAAGGGTGTTTTCAGCATGTGACTTTGCTTTGCATGTACTTATATTTTAATATTTCTTTTAGAAGTAGCCTTACAAATAATGCTCAAAAACCTCAGGCTCGGTCCATCAGAGGTGAACTTTTTAATCAAAACAGTTTCCAGCACAGCATGGCTTTATTTACTAAACCTGAAAGAGTCCTTAAATAAAACTTATCAGAAGGTAACGGATTCAAGCACAAGGGAACAGAGGGTTACCTGCAAAAGCAGAGGTCAGGACTGGATAACTCAGTAAATCTACTTTTAGTCTTAAGTCACTAATACAGCACTTGCTGCATTATTTCAGGATGGCTGGAATGGTAAATTGCTGTTACGTATCAGAATCAAGTTAAATACAGACAGAATCCTCTCTCACTCCCAATAATTTTCAGGCAAACATGAAACACTCCCTACCCACACAATATTGGGTATCACTCTATACTGCAGACACACAGAAAATGAGAAAAAAATTTGAAATTGAAATTAAATTGGTCACGGTAATTAGAGACTCTGGAGCCTTAACAGTATGCAGCAGCAACATATTCCTCAGTCTAATTAAACACCATGTAAAAACCTGCTGGTTTTCAACAGGCTCACAGGAAAGAGCTTTCCTGCCTGGGATCTTGAGGAAACATCCAGATCATTTTTAGCCCCCAGACAGGTCAGTCACTCGTTAATCATGCCTGAATCATCTACATCAGTTTTAAAAGCTCCTATGCAGGTGTTTTAAGGGTTAAATAGTTTAAGCCAAATTCACAATGTATTCTACCAAAAGGACTTAAGATTTGCATCGCGATTCCTCTGCTTTACAGTCAGTGGCACCACTGACGCTTCCTACGTTACACTCTGATATTCTTACAGCCCAACTTTGTTGTTACCCGTCTCACACAACTCCTATACCTCCCACTCAGGACTGGGATGCTTATCTAAAATTATCCTGAGAGGAGATGCTTCTCTAATGAAGAACTGAGGCATGGAGAATTCAACGCCTCCCCAAGGTATGTCAGAACCCTTAGTTACCTTATTCTTTGAAATTCTTTTCTGATGTTGCCATTATAACTATTTTCTCTGTTGCCATTATAAGCACCTGCTTCTTGTCATAGAATCATAAAATGGTTTGGGTTGGAAGGGACCTTCAAGATCATCGAGTTCCAACCAGACCAACCTCCCACCAGACCAGGTTGCTCCAAGCCCCATCCAGCCTGGCCTTGAACCCCTCCAGGGATGGGGCATCCACAGCTTCTCTGGGCAACCTGTTCTAGTGTCTCACCACACTTATAGTAAAGAATTTCTCCCTAACATCAAACCTAAATCTACCCTCTTCCTACCTTTAGCTTCCTTCTTTTAACATACGGATTTGCAGATTTATCTCCACCCCTCCCCGCCCGCCATCAGCCGGGTCCCATTTCTGACAGGACGGTGGTTACCGGCCCAAAGACCCGCGGTGCCACCGCCTGGGCCTGCACGGAGCCCCTCGGCCCGATCCCGCTGTCGGGCGGCCGGCGCTCGCCTCCGCGCCCGGGCCTGGCCCGAAGGTCGCCTCAGGCGACCTTCGGGCCAGGCCCGGGCGCGGAGGCGAGCGCCGGCCGCGCTCTCTCGCCCGATCCTTCCCCGCGTCGTGGCACTAACCCGAGCGTGCACGGTGCCCATGGCGGCAAAGGGGGCGACGGAGCCGTGAGGGGCTGAGTTGCCGCTCGGCGTTCAAGGCCGCAGCACGGGGGCGGCCATGACAGGCAGCTCCGCCCCGGCCCCCATTGGCCGGAGGAGGGGGAAGAGGCGGGGACAAACGTAAGATACCCGGATGCTTCCTGCTGCGCAGACGCGCATGCGCAGATGGGGGGGGGGAAGCGCTTCTTCACTCCCTAATTTAAGAGTTTTAATCTTAAAATTAAAATCTCTTAAACGATCTCCGCCCTTAAGGGTTTTAACTAAAAGAGGAGACGACGTTCTTTTTCTTCCTCCGGGCCCAAATAACAACTTTTGTCCGCTTTTTAAATTATTCCTAGAACCGTGGAATGGTCTGGGTTGGGAGGGACCTTGGGATCATGGAATGGCTTGGGTTGGCTTGGCAGGGACCTTTCAGTAATCATCCGAGTCCAACTGTCAACCTAACACTCCCAAACCCACATCCCGTGCCATGGTCCTCACTCCCCAATAAGGGACACCATAAAGCCTATGGCAAAATTTTGGCAGTATCGACCTCCAGCCTTAAATTGGGACATTTATCAAGATCACGGTCGAGGAGAACAAGCAGATTATCCATCCTCTTTCAACAATTAAAGCGCTTCTCCAAGCAACTGAACCTCTTCCCCAGACGGGAACATCTAAGCAGTCCACAAAGGTGCTGAGCTAGGGAGCCCTCAGGCTTTTGATCTGTGGATATTGCTCCATTTTTTAGATCTTGAAGCTCAAAAAGGGGGAAGGAAAAAAAAATGCATTTTTTAAATAGTTTTACATCTTTATATCTGTATCTTAAAGATCTTCAAGTTCCAGCCCCCCCGCCATGGGCAGGGACACCTCCCACTAGAGCAGGTTGCTCAAAGCCCCATCCAGCCTGGCTTCCCTGGGCAACCTGTTCCAGTGTCTCACTGGAGTGTTTAAATAGAAAAAAAATCTTAAACAAGAAAAGTTTAAAATACAAAACAGAAATTTAAAATAGAGAGCTTTAAGTCATGTTTAAATAGAAAGTTATTTGTACACTAACAGATTGCAAAGAAAGTAGTTTTTAAACTAAGATGACTTAACACGAACAAGCATCTCTCACGCTTCGGTTACCTCTCTTAAGTTACTAATCTTCTACCTTGCCATCATTAACTATTTTACACATTGAATGAAATGAGCGTTTTGTCACTTTGCTTACATTCAAGAAAGATTCGAAAACATGATGAAAGAGACTGTGATCCCTAATGCAGTTTTTATATAGTTTATAAATGGTTAAACTGTCAAGAATCTTCTTTTAGAGAAGAACTGTAGCTATTTTAGTAACTATCCCAAATGGTTTCCAAGACTTAGTAAGATCAAAAAAGATCTATGTGGCCTTGAGAACATGGTCACCCGAGCCAGGGATGCAATAAATATGGACATTTTCTGACAAACAGGTGGTGGCAGGGAGATCATCAGTTTTAACAAGCAATTAAATAGTTAGAATGTTTTGCCAACATGAAAAGCAAGCCAAAGGACAGGTGAAGATGATGGAGGAAGAAATGACCCTCATTCAAAATGAGGACCAACAGAAGGCACAATTACACATGCCTAAAAGCATATTATAATATGTAAATTAATTCTCAGAAGTGTAATGGATATACTGATGTTTTCTTGGCATTACATTGAATATGCACACCTGTTGTGTATAAATTTAATTTGACAACAGCATTCGGTGTGCACAATAGGAAGAGTTAGCCCCTGTGCACCCAGCACCACCATAAAGAATGTCTGCTTTATAAACTTTTCATTGAGTTCTAGAAAGTTTTATCTGCCTGTTCGCGGTAACAATTGTCTTTTTATTTTAGAAAAAGGAGACAAACCTGGAGCTGTGCACAACAGGAGTTGCTAAGGGTGATTTAATTGCAGTTAATAGAAGGGTTCCAGTACACAGAAAAGAAGCAAAACGTTCTAAAACATACTGGTGAAACTAACATTTTGCAGAAAATTGAATTACAGAAAGTTTAGAGCTATAAATAAAGACAATATAAAACAGATCTTATATCTTTTAATTGTAGTCAGAGGAACACTTCCAATTTTTCTTGCAAATTTGAGGATATATACACAGTAGAAATTAACAAAACAGTTGAAGTAAAATAGCACCAGTCTTCTGTAGTAGGGAAATGGATAGCTTGACACTTTCTCCCATCCCCCACCATTCTAAAAATTGATTTTAATGTTGTAAAATTTAGCACTTCAAGCGTAGGAGAATCACAACTGAGGAACTGCTTAAAGCCTAATCCAGTTCACAAATGCTACATTTTGCTGTTTGACAGCCTTCACCCTCCCAGCGTTCTCTCTCCTGAGCGTCACCACCTCATGGCTGTGTCTCCTCTCAGAAAGAACCTCTTCTGTGTCATCTCCTGGATGCACTCAAGTTGCATGAACAAGAAGCTTTCCCTTGTCACACACCCATCCCCAAACACATGCACAAACCCAACTTTAAAGCCGTTGTTCCCTTCCACTTTAAAAAAAAATTGCACAAGATAGCCAAACAATAGTTACTCTTAACAGTTATTTACTGCTTCTGATGTATTCATGTACTAATGCATTGTCTTTATTAAAATCATGCAGAACCTCTGTAGCAGGAGGTGTTTTGAAATCCTCATCACTCAATAGGGATGGGATTTGGTTAACTTTCAACCCATTATTTGAGACCTTTGCACAGCTCCCTGGATGTTGATGCTTCCACTAAGTCTTACACATCTGCTTCTTACAGTTGGTCTTGAAAAACTTCCTTTGAGTTCTCCCCTCCATCACTGAGACAGGAGGGACCCGTTTTTTCTAGCAAGAGGGAAGTTGAAAGATTTTTCATCCCTTCCTTAAGTTGGAAGGGAAAAAATGATTGGGAAAGATCAGGCAGCAATTGGACATAAGACCTAAACGTCACTCACCACTTGCTATACATTGATTTTTGTTAACATCTTCTGTAAAGTTTAACACCATCTCAAATTACCATTTGCTCCTAATCACAGTCACTATTTTACCTACTTTTCAGTACTTAGTTAAGTTCTAAGTATGTTCAAAAAAGTCCTCTGCAATCACTGCAACTACCTGATTACACTTCAGGGGAATGTGCCCCATTTCTTATGTCTTTTTCCCTCTAAATATTTGAAAAAGGGAAAGAGCCATAGAGAAGTAACATGAACAGTGGAATACATACAATAACCTAGAATATTACTGTTCCTACAGTAGCTCATGCAGACAACACAGTAGTATGTTTAAACATAAGGCAAACAAACACAGGAGGCCACTAAAAAGCTCATTTGTGTATTTCCCTTTATGAAGTAAAAGTCCAATTTCATTTAAGTGCTATAAAAGTAATCCTAACATGTAATATTGTTAAGAATCATATTTTTTAAAAAGCTTGTTTGACGCTTGTTTGTCTAACAATCTGTTTACAGAATTTACATTTTTCCCCTGAAAGTAGATCTTAAAAAAAAAAATTATTTCCAGAGAGACACTATTTACTACAAGTTACGGTTGATTGAGCTGGTGCTTTGACAGAATTGTAGCCTGTTATTTCATATAGCAGCCACTGTTTTTATAATCCTTAAAACTGTAGAATTCCCAAGGCAGATTCGTCAGGAAGCTGTAAACAAATGATTTTCCAAGACATATTGGCAATAAAAAAAGTGATCTGTAGTCCTTTAGGATTTAAATTTCTTTGCCAAATTGGAATTTTGGAAGCTGTGGAATCTACTTCCAAATTAATACTCTGGAGCGGTATGAAAACTTGCCTCTGAGGAAGAGTCAAAATCTATTTCCAACCCAGACTCATCAGAATTTGGGAGAAAATTAGGGTAGGAGTTTAAATCTGAATGCTCCTGTATGTTGGCAGAAGCATTTTTCATAGCTGAGCGCATGAAGCACGAAGATTCCCAGAACCAGGTTTCAAGGTCTGCAGAAGAATGAGGCATTTTAAGATGACAGTATGAAGAATGAAATTCCACAGCAGAAGGGACAGTTTGACATTTTCTTAGTGATGCATAATTGTCTTTCCTGTTAAAGAAAAAAAAAAAACAGTCTATTAGTGTTTACATGATGTTTCTATTACTGGTCAGATGCCTGACAAGGAATCTTCATAGAAAAGGAAGAACACTAGAGGAAAACAGTTAATTCTACATGCACTTAATGAGTTAGGATATGGGACAACAGGAAAAGGACCTTGAAAGGATCATATCTAAAAGAAGGGCACTCTCCCATTACGTGTTGCCCTCATAAAAGCAGGTATAAAACAGTTACATTAAGTCAATAGTTACATTAATTATCACCAACCTGGACAGCTGGAACAGAACTTTCCTACATTCTAAAAAGTACCAGACTCACCAGGTTAGTCTTTTCCAATCTGAGAAATGGGAAAATGATGTTGTCATCAAGAATACCCATTACCCATTTTTTCTTTAAAGTTTTCTCTCCTCTCTTGCAGTGCTTTTGGGAAAAAACCCAAAGCAACCTGCAACATCCCATCTCACACACAAGGAAACTCAACTCACCACACACACACTTCAACAACAGTTACTACACCTGAAGTTCAGGTGTACTAGAAGATGCCATCCACCAGGTTAAGTTTCCTAAAAGGATTTTCATACTGTAAACAGCACAAATTTTCATGAGACTTAAGGTTAATTCCAAAATAGAAGCTAGATCTGAAGACATAAGGGGAAGAATGTAAAAAAAAAAAAAATTTAAAAAAATGGTGAGATTACTTTCTGCAAAAGTAGCAGGAGGTTCTTGGTGGATGCTGAAACAAAGAACAAGCCCATAAAGAGTCACATGTAGAATAAAATGCAGGAATCTACAGACAGAGCCTTGGGACCTAGCTACCTGAAGGGGGAATCCTCTCAAAGGAAGGCAAGAGAAGACTTAAAAGTTTGACAGTGTAAACAGTTCGGTGGGAGCTGATCACCTTGAAGTTATCATAAAAGCATACAGTGAAAGCCGCATGACCACCATATTCAGTTTTAGGGCAAAGAGCTTGCTCCTTCCACAAAAAGAGTGGATTAACCAGAAACGATGACCAAATAATCCCTCTGAAAAGCCAGATCTGAGACAGTCTTGTGATTTTGTGTCTTCCAAATGCCTGTTTCAGAGGAAGATCCTCATGATTGTTAAGGCTGGAATATGAGCTGATAATTAAGGATAAAAGCAGGAAGATTACCCTACCCAAAGTTATTATGGAAAGGAATCAGAAATGCCGCTAAGAAAAGAAGGAAGAAAGGACACTGGATTACATGTGGTACCAAATATAACTGAAGAGGTGACAGTAGGTTGATAGCAAATACATGCAAAGGACTACATTTCTGCTCAGAGAGATGGTCTCAAAAGCCAACTACTGTTATACAAGAAAAGGCTGTAAATGATTAAAGAAAGGGGAGAAGAGAGGCTATTAGGATACTAGAATTATATGCTTCTGAATTCTGGATAAAATTGAATATTGTAGAAAGGAAGTATCTTTGCAACCTAATATTACAGCTACCATTTAATATTTCCAAAGGGGGAAGGGAACCCAAGCTTCAACCTCATTAAGTCTTCCATTAAGCCAGAACTTTTAACAGGAAATTTGGCTACTCTGTACTTAGAAGGAATGGAGCATACACATTGGATCTCTCACAATACCAATCCAGAACCTACCAAAGCTTCTTAAATCTCACACCAGCTTAGCAAGAGAAGCATAATGAACCTAGTTACAACCAGGTTAGAGGTTTCTCTTCCATGGAAAGAGAGGTTCCTAAAAATTCTCCCTTTGAGTCTTCTATTAATTCTTCTCAACTATTTTACAAGACTATCCTTCATATTCATCTCCTTTTTAACTCTTACAACCTTTCCTATCCAAACTCCTAAGAATCTAATTTTTCTCCAATGTTTTCCAGTTCCTATCTTCTACGTCTGATTTAGAACATCTTGAGCAATGTTTTCCCACCCTTTTCTTCTTGATTGCTCCAGTTACTATGGAACAGAGATGAAACAAGACCTCTGTTCTCAGCCCAATGCTTGTTCTCTAATCCACCCCCCTCCCCAAAAAGCATAAGCCTATCAATGGGCAACATCTCTTAATCTCCAATACGTAGCAATCATTGATCAGCTATAAACAAGAAGCACCAGAAAATACACTTAAGAAACAATGCTAAGGATTAGAAGCAGTGAAAACTGTTTTGTATTACCTCTGAGAAAATTATGAAATCCTGTTTTAAGAGAGAAACTTTGTAACACTTGAAGCACTGACAAAGGAGACAGAATTTCTAAAAATGCATCATTTGCATGTAGCAGCATTCCACTTTACCTGAATTTACAGAACAGCTTGCTTTTAGCCTGGGAATAAACAGTACCAGCAATCCGACAAAACTGTTCTTGCATCCATCGAACATCAGCAGGCATGTCAGGAAACCAGTTTACTAACCTATAATCAAAACCAAAATGCACATTGTTTCCTAAGCAGTAGATTCAATCTGTGTTACATTTTTACATATCACATCCAATATCCAACAAAAGAACGCAGCTTTCCTTCTCCCCAAATTGACTGCCCCACCATAGCCTGCATGCAGGTCTTCCCAACCTCTCCAAATCTCCACTGCTTTCCTACAAGCTAAGAAAAATGCATCTCTGATCTATGCTGAGCAGCTGACTGGTACATGCATTCCACATCTCATGACCAACATTTAGGAAGCGTGCAAAAACGTCCCGTCTCCGAGATGTCTTTCTGTATGGTAGGAAATTTCTGGTCAGTTTAAAGTTAGGTGGGAGAGGAAGGAAGAAGAAAAGCTCAATGAAAGAACGAATAAAAGGCAGCAATAGAACAATGTCACACTGTTGTTTGTTCCCTTTGATGCTCTTAAGAGAAGTCAGTTACACAAAAGAGAGGTGAGAGGCAAAAACCCACATTAAAATTCTGTTGAAACTTGCTTCCTCTTTATCCACCAAAGCACCACATTAAATGACACAGAAACAAAATATTTTACTGAGTTCTATGTGGTTCCATTTATAAAATCAAGTATTTTATAAAGATAGTAATGACATCTGCTGTTCAAGGTTTGGAATTCTCTTAAGCAAGCACAAAGCTTAGAGTTCATGCTGCACTCATTTAGAATTGTTTCTCCTTTACTAGAACGGAAAAACTTCTAAAATTAAGCCTTGTTTCAAGAGCACAGCTTTCAGTCAACCTAAACAAACCTGGTAAGAAAATCTATATGGTGAGTAAACACTGGATTTCACTCCTGACTTCAAAAAGAAACTAAAGCACAAACGTGTCTGGATAAAGTTCAAATAGAACTGCAGAATATAGTAATAAAGAATATGCTCCTGGAAAACACAAGTAAGGGTGCTTCCTTCCAGCAATTACAAGACAGGTACTAGGAGTAAATCGTTTAGAAATCTTAATATGTTTACCTACCCTTAGACTACACAGGCTTTAGGAGGATGCATTATGTAGCTAGAAATAACGGTCTTCCGACAGTTACCACTTGAATTCTAGAGTACAAGAACGTCTTCAACACTGACTAAGATCTCAATGAGTAAATTTCCAGAAGTGTAATAATTGTAAAAGTTCTTTACCGCAAAGCCACAGAGTAAGCGGACTCCACTGGTAGTGTATATGGAAGCATCAGATAGGAGATCACCCTCATTGGGAAGAGTTTTGAGAACTGGGCATAGAATCCATTCTGTTCTTTGCAAGCTTCCTGCAATGCTTAAGAATAATATTTTTTTAAGAAGATATTAGAGCGTTTGAAAACAGTTTCAATAATTTGCTCAAAGTTTGGTAATCTTCAGCCATCATTATCAAGTGTTACTGAATACGGCTCAGATAGAATTCATCTCAAGGCACTCTTACCATAAACCTTCTCTATATTATTTTAAAATATTAGAAACACAGACTCATACCACAGGGACAAAAGGCACTACCTAGCACTTTTAAGCAATACATCTAAGAATTAATTTTCAGTAACAGGATGTAAAGCTCACCTCTCCAACAATACTTGTGTGTTTTAGATAACATTCTAGCCTTGCTAGCAATTCTGTATGTTTAAATTCTAGAGTTCTGGATGTTCTAGTAGTTGCATATAGTTCTATGAAATATCACACTTAAAAAATTTTCTTCTCCTAGGTCACTGTGATCACCAGTTTCAAATCTTAGAAATACCCATGAACAACCACAAAAAAAAATCTAGTCAAAAGTTTTAGATTTAAGAAATACCAGAAGTGGTGTTGGTCTATTAATAGTTTATTAAAAAATACAAGAAAGCCAGAGAATTAGAAATCTACAGAAGTCTGTTTTAAAAATAAGATGGGGATAACTAGATTTGAGGTTCAACTTTGCTGTGAAATACATGCTTATAAAATTACTGTGTACATGCAAAGTTTATCCAAAATCAAATGAGAACTCAATTCACAACTCTGCAGTGTTGAAAGTAGCTCCTTCCTCCTGCTTCAATCTTATTTCTGTGGCTAATTAAAATGTATATGTTCACATTTAATAAGTATTTAAAGAACTTTTTTGGGTTGAGCTAGTCTCTAATATCACAAGCAGTTATAAGATTAACTAAAAAGCATCTTATCCAAATTATAAGAGTAATTAGAAGAGGAAAAATAAATCAAAGTTTCTAAGTTACAGGAAACAGTCTGAAGAACGTACCTTTACGAAGTCTAGGAGGTAGACTCTCGAATATGCTTTTCTCCAAAGGCCATGGATTTTGGTTCAACTGGTCATTAAGAACGTCCATTTTAAAAGCGTCCACTTTGTTATTTTCTGTCAATATTTTTTTCTTCATATGGTCAATGTGATGTGAAGCCTCATGAGGATTTCTTTTTGGAAATGACAAGTGGATATAAATTGAGTCATTCAGAATACCTGAAAGAGTCAAGAATTTCCACTTAGGCTTGATCCACGGGTTTTCAGAGTACCTGTAATCTGTGTATCCATCAAAGGCCTACCCTGAGGGAACACTGTCTACACAATTTCAAATATACTTGCTCTTATAATCCCACAAACGTTTAATCACAGTGATGAATATTCTTTTGCAGGATTTCTTTAAAATACATTCTAAAGAAAAAAAAAAGTGAAATTAATTGAAACTGCACTGGAAACACACCATCATTTACCAAATTTGTTTCCCGGCAAGAAAGCAAATGATTTAAAGGAGGGAAGGAAAACTGATTTAATATCTATTTGAAAGAAAACACTTAAAATACATCACACATTTTGGATATTTGACATGGCAGGTATCACATTGCTACAACAGGGTGGAAAGGAAACCTAGCAGGGCACAATATTGTTTGAAGATCTATCTGAAGTACAGATCTAAATCAACATTTGCACCAGTTTTGCAAGGCAACCAATTATGAAAAAGCGCTGATAATTACCTTAGAAACAAGCACTAGATAATGAACCCAAAGTGAAAAATAAAAGAAGGGTATTTATATGCAGTTTCCAGAAAAGCATTATTAAGTTATTTATATATATAAAGACAGCTAAATTTGACTAGGATCCTTACCTACATACTACAGAATCTGTATCCTACTTACAATTAGTCCTAAAATACAAATTTAAGAAGAATATACAGTTAATTCAGCAGAAAAGTTATCTGAAGTGTTACAGATTTGGGGGGTTGGAAATTAACTCCTATAGTTGAAATAATAAGGAAGAACATGCATAACGAATGGATTTGGAAAGGTCATAATTATCACTAGTTAAGTTTGAAGCAAGACAAACCTGTGACAGAATAAGAACAAGTGTGATCACAGGATGAGTAGTGTGAAAAAGGAGGACAATAGTGCAATACGCAGAGGATGTGGTGGACAGACACCAAGGAAGAGCTGCAAGGAATCTCAGATATTAGTGTAAAATGGAAACATTCACATGGGAAGCTTGTGGGTTCTGTTGCTGTACTGCACCCATCTCAGCAGAGAAAACCACAAATTATATGCTCTCTGTATAGGCTTGTGCTTTTAGTCAGCTAGTAAAAGGTATGAAGTAGGACTCTCTCAGTCAATATATAGTATTAGTAGAAAAAGCAAACTCTTAAGCGGAACCGTGACGTTCTTTAACAGTGAAGAAAACTGTTTCAAGAAGACCTGAACATTTAATGTTTAGTTATAACAGAGAACAAGCAGCGAGCACATCAAGCTATGACTGCATTATAGTAACTGCTAGGTTACAAGTTGTCTTCTTCTAAAGTTTTTCACGATACAGACTAAGGATCTATCTGTGACAGAGTTTATATTGCGTTGTCAGACAGCTCACAGTTCTGGACTATAAAGTTTTACCTAGAAATTCACTTGGATGAGAGCAGAGAGGATGTCCTGGTTTTGGTTGGGTCAGTTTTGTTACTAGCAGCTGGCATAGTGCTATGTTTTGGGTTTAGGTTGAGAATAATGTTGATAAGGCACTAACATTTTGTTGTTGTTAAGCAGTCATGGACTTTTCAGCTTCTCATATTGGCCTGTCAACAAGAAGGGAAGGGGGCACTCAAGTACCTGGGAAGGGACACAGTTGGGACAGCTGATCCCAAGGGATATTCCATACTGTATGAAGTCATGATCAGCATATAAAGCTGGGGGAAGGAGGAAGGGGAGGGACGTTCAGATTTAGGGTGTTTTGTCTTCCCAAGTAACCGTTACACAAGATGGAGCCCTGCTTTCCTGGGGATGGCTGAACACCTGCCTGCTGATGGGAAGTGGGGAATGAATTCCTTATTTTGCTTTGCTTGCGTGCACAGGTTTTACTTTACTTATTAAGCTGACTTTATCTCAATCTACAAGTTTTCTCACTTTTCTGATTCTCTGATTCTCTCTCCCACCTCACCAGCTGCGGGAGAGGAAGGGGGAGAGAGGACAGGGCTTGGTGAGCAGGTAGCTATGTGGTCCTACTCACTGGCTGGAGTTAAACCACAACAGAGGAGATAAGACAACACAGGTTTCTCAGGAGTGGGAAACAGTAGCCTATTCCCATCCTTCATTATTAAAACAAGAGAAACTCATATGGTTTCCCTAGAATCGGAATACTCTGGCAATTTCATTTAACAGTACCTTATTCACTTCACCCAAATTTGACAAAAAACCAGAAGTTCAATTTCTGTGTGGCTGCACAACTTACCTCAGGTGAATAGTTACTACAACTATGTGATTTCTACAAGAACTAAACTTACCACGATCCCTTCAAAAACCTCAAGTACCTAGCCCCTCCTTAGCTATGTATCACCTCCTCACCCTTTTTTTTTTTTAAACTCAGGTTAAGACCACATCAATAATTATCCACAAGTGTAACATACCATTCTCTTTCAAGAATTTAAGAGCATCTGAATATCCTTGCTCACAGATCTCTCCTAGTACCTGCAAGCATAGGGTAAATGAGTCAGACAAATAAAAGGAGATTCGACTTAAGATCAATAGTTTGCAGTACAAAAAGCCACTTCTACCCACCCTTCATTCTTCTAAAAAAAATATGTACATTAACAAGTGCTATAATTCGACAGATTCAGATTAATATTCCTACTGTGATGACACAGACGTGATCATGCATACATGAACTTACTGTTCAGCTATTACAGATGCACTGCATTATTCATCTGAAAGGACAGAATTCTAGCAGTTTGCAAGAATTTCCTCCCATTTTGTTTCTTTGACTAGCCTTTCAGCAGATGCAAGCAACAATGAAACAGGGTGGCCTGGAGAATGCCAACTCCCCTCCCTCCCACCCTCCCAGTGCTTCCCGCTTCCCAAAACTATGAAAAGTCAGCTGTGCAACTCTCATGCTTAGACTCAGACTTAGTCTTCCACATGAAAACATCTTTCACCAGATGCAACACCAGCTCACCTACACAGTAGTCCTAGACAGAAAAAAATAAAAAAAATTAAAGCCTACATAAGTAGAATTTAACATTTTTCTTCAAGTGGTCAAAAAGCCCTCAATTAAAAAAAAAATATATATAGCAGTCAGGAACATTATTTCTCCTCTGTAGTATATCCCAAGACAGTTGGCAATTCAGGATATTTTCTTTAGCAGATCTGCAATTAACAGCACTTAGCAAAGTTTAAAGGCAACTTGAAGTATTAATTGAAACATGAAGTATTCAACTTCTTGCAACACAAAGTATTAATTAGAAACTTTACAAAACCATGCAGCTTTAGAAGTTCTAAGTTCTGAAGCACCTGGTTAGCAGGTAAACATGAAGGGACTAAACTGACAGTTATTAATTTACCAATGTTGATTTTATGATAGAATCTTGTGCTAATTCCCAAATAAATACTGAAAGCCAATAGCAGGACATGTATTTTAAGTCTGAGAGAGACTCAAAATAAGGAGAATAAAGACAAACTAAGAATAAAGATAAACATGAAGAGAAATGTTACCAGAAAATTTTATATGACTAGATGAAATGCTAAGAATACAATAGCTTTCTGCAAAAACAAGGCTACTAACTACATGAAGGCAGTGAGCTACCTTCGGTTCCGGTGGAAAGAGCGCTTGCGTTAAGCGATAAAGGTTCCCCAAACTGAGCTGAATGCTGGTGTTGGTCACGTTCATTTCATGAAAGTTGGCGGAATTCCCCTTTGGACAGATATCACACTCCCCAGCAAAAGGCGAAACTGTGATGGTATTCTTAGATTCATAGTGAGGTAAGTTGTCACTGATTCCTCCGTCCACATAGCGCTACAAAAATTAACAGAAATAGGAAGTGGCAAAGGCTGAAAATGTCTAACTAGCAGATTTCCCATGCAAGAATTAAATAGTACTTAAGACTGTTACAGAACAGCCTCTGCCTATACGCCCAGGCTAAACATTGAGTAACATGCTTTGTCCTCTAATGCCAGTTAAAAAAACGTTCCTACCTATAATTCCATCGATAACCTAAGAGTACTCTGTTAAACAGGCAGAAAAATCACAAATAAAGAGCAAGCCCGTTTTTTAAATCATAATCCTACACAACATGCAGGGGAAAAGTAGCACTGCTGTCTCTTCTTACTCAAGGGACAGCACCAACCAAAGAGCTACCAGGGTACTTCTTTAGAAAGAGTCCAAGCAAAAAACAGCTCTATGCTTCAGTGTAGAGTTCCATGATACTAAACCATTCAGAGTCATTTTAAGTTACTCTTATTCTTAGTGATTGGAATTTGATATAAAAGCATCAAAAATAGTTGGACATAAAGAAACTGCAAGTCAAAGCGGGCAATGCTTCAGGAACCTTGCCCACAGTCACGACTATCTATTCTGCTTCGAGTGCAGGTTTAGAAGCTGTTCCATATTATGCTTTTGTCTCCTTTGTGTTGAGTTGCCTCTTTCTGTAGTTTTAGTGCATCACCATCTCAGACATTTTAAGATCCAAGAACTGAGGAGCTCTGTATTGGGGTAACTGATCTATAGTGCAGCAGCTGCTATGGCTAAAGACAACTCCTCCACTCACTCACAACAGACATCTTTCCAGAGGGGACAATTGTGGCTAGTTTCTTCTGAGACTGGCAAAAGACTACCAGCTTTGCTGGTTTAGTGGCTGCATTTTCCTTCCCTCTAACTAGGCAACAATCATAACCTGTAGGCACTTGTAAACTGTTAATGTAAAGCAAGTGATTTGAGCAGGAGCAATCTGCATTATCAATTTCATCTGCCTTGATACTCACTCCCTGACCATTCTGAGAAACAAGTTAGAAGGAGGACAGCTAAGAGCAATTTATCCAACACACTCTTCTATGGCAGCCTGTTCCTGCCTGTCAGCTTTCTTGGATGCTCTTTAGACCCAGCAGCATGCAGCTACTTGCCAAATTCATAGCGGTGTGTAAAGTAATCGCTAAAGTACGTGTGCAATCACTAAATCCTTTGTGGAAGTAGCAAGCACAATACAACAGGTTTGGCAAAAAAGGAGCCATAGCATCAGCCTCCTCTTGAGATTGTTGAAAGGTGGAAGTACACATCCCTGTCACTGTGCTACAGAGGTAAAGGGTTTTCATTATTTGGAGTTACTGCTTATCTGTTCCCCCTAATAATTTTTTTTTTTTCCTAAAACCATTGTTGTGTTTAAAAGGGGTAAAAATAAAAAGCAACCACAAACCAAACGCAGCACACCCAAAAGCTGCTCAACTGGCAGTTAGATCTACCTATTCAAAATTATCCTTAAAGCATCACAACAGTAAGCAGCAAGATGCTACAAAGTTTACATACTTGACATTCTGCTGTGTTTAAGCCCTACAGGAGTAGTGTCAAGCATATGCAGCTTTGGTGTTCTCACCAAGGAACATCAAAAATGCCTCCCAAGCATTAAAATCGTATTGAAATAATCATAAAGATCAGAAGGGCACAAAGATTCCTTCCTTCCTTCCCTTTCCCTCAGAACAGGCCCAAATAAAGCATCGCTTTTATGTTTTTGTACTCTGAACTAAGCCTTTTAAAATAACATTGTTGTCTGGTGACAAGAACTGAATAGCCAGATTAGCCTGGATCCACCTAAACCTTGGATTCAGTCCAACGTCCTGTTTTCATAACACCTTTAATCTGGAAGCGTTTAAGGAGACACACAAGGTTTAGAAGTACAGATAAAGAAAAAATCCCTAAACAGTTCTAATCACTTTTGCTTAAATTTCAGCATGAAGACAGAAACACATTTCATGCCTATCCTTAACCTTTTAGCACTTCCAAATTGCCTTGAGAACAGTCTGTAATCAACCATTGTTAAAGATATTTTGAGTTGTCTTTCAGTATTCTTTCCCCTTCCTTGCGTAAGGGACACCAAAATCAGAAGGAATGAAAATATAAGTTAATACAACATTAAAGCAAAAAGCCATGAATGTCACTGCCTTGATTTTGAAATGCATGTTTGCTTACAGACCTGTTAATCAAAACATTTC
>BJBW01003317.1:152-39493 GCA_004320125.1 Scolopax mira
CAATAATCTGGTTATCTTGTCATAGAAGCAGATCAGGTTTTCATACTTGACATTGGAAAAGAATTCTGTGTTATATTGATATGTGCATACAAAGGCTCAATTAAAATAGCAATCAGTAATGCTGTTCATAATGCAAATGGGTATACATAAAAGGTGGGACAATGATGAAGAAATAGACAGAAGATACTTCCACATACCTATGACTAGGATTTGAAGTCTGCTACTTTGTTTTTGTTGAAGAATATGTACACAATAAAAAACAAACAAAACCCCCCACATCTTTGCAGTAGAAAGAAAGTTTTAGGGAAGAGTATCAAGGAAATCAGAAATACAGTTTGCAGTTTCAACTCAAAAATAAATGAGGGAAGAATGGAAACAGATGGATTAACCAGCATGTCCATAGTAAGATCTACTTCTAGCAGGACACAGAAACCTACCTGACAAAAGGTCTTCTGATGATAGAGATGCAGGTTCAGACTTATAAGCTGTCTTATCTTAGCCAAGTTCCCAAGGAAAACCAGTGGTTTTTTAGGCATCTATCAGCCCTTACTCCCTTCTAGGTGTCTCCAGCATGTTTTGCTCTATCTGATGTTGTCAAAATGTGAGTGTGTGGTCAGTGGGCAGGATGTTTCTAAAATAAATGCCCTCAATCTTGGGTAACTCAGTCTTGGTGACTATCTTGGTATTGGCAAGCCAATGATTGATATTATTACAACATATTGTCTCTATTTTCCTTATCAGACCATTATGTATAGCAAGTTTCGTTTGGAAACCCTGAAAAAGGTTTTATGTGTGGAATTATGTAAACAGATGTGGCTCCCTGGAAGCCCGGATCCCCCTGGAAGCTTTGTCAAGGCATATGGATGACAGAGAGGTAATTAGGGACAACCAGCATGGCTTCACCAAGGGCAGAATCCAAAGAGCTGCAGTCACCAACTCAATGTCCAAATGGAGATCAGTAACAAGGGATTTCTCTGAGGGGCCCATATTGGATGCAGTACTGCTCATTATCTTTATTAATGACATAGAGAGTAAGATTGAATACAGCCTCAGAAAGTTTGAGTATGACACCAAGCTGAATGGTGCAGTTTCTTTGTTTATCACTGAATATCACTGAAATTTTTGGAGTTGGAAGGGACCATAGTGATCATCTAGTCCAACTCCCCTGCCAATGCAGGACCACCCAGAGCATGTCAGAGCATGCCTCAGGATGCCATCCAGAGGGACCTTGGCAGGCTTGAGGAACAGGGCCATGTGAGCCTCATGAAGTTTGTCAAGTTGAAATGCAAGGGTTGGGGCAATCCCCAGTGTCAGTACAGGCTGGAGGATGAATGTTTTTGAAGCAGCCCTGTGAAGAAGGACTTGGGGACAGTGGTAGATAAAAAAATCACTGGCAGCAAGTGCCTGTAGCCCAGAAAGCCAACCATACCCTGGGCTGCATCAAAAGAAATGTGGCCAGCAGGACGAGGGGGGTGATTCTGACCCTTTACTCCGCTCTGGTGTGACCCCACCTGGAGTACTGTGTTCAGGTCTGGAGTCCTCAGCACAGGAAGGACACAGACCTGTTGGAGAAGGTCCAGAGGAGGGCTACCAAAGATGATAAGAGGGCATTCTTGTAGCACTTATGCTACAAGGACAAGCTGAGAAAGTTGGGGTTATTCAGCCTGGAGAAGAGAATGCTCTGGGGACACCTTATAGCAGCCTTCTAGTACCTCAAAGGGGATTATAAGAAAGATGTAGAGATACTGTTTATCAGCGCCTATAGTGACAGGACAAGGGACAATAGAATCTGAAGGCAGATTTAGATTAGATATGAGGAAGAATTATTTTTACAGTGAAGGTGGTGAAACACTGGAACCAATTGTGCGGAGAAGCTGTGTTCAAGGTGAAGTTGGATGGGGCTTTCAGCAACCTGACCTAGTGAAAGATGTCCCTGGCCCATAAAAGGTGGGGCAAAGGGATTGGAACTAGAAGGTCTTTGAAGGTCTTTTCCAACCCAAACCATTCTATGATTCTATGAAAATAGGTTTATTTCCAGTCCTGAAACAAAGCAGCTTACATTCAACAGTAGAGATATGCCAGTTTGCTTAAATGAATGGTTTGGACTGGTGAGCATTTTTTTCTCTAGGCATAACTAAGTATAACTATTCTAGGAAGACAGAAAAAAGCAATGTCTAATTGAATGAATCTTGGGAAGAACTGATTTTATTTATTTACCTCCCTTCTAAGATGAAGAGGACACTAAACCTATTGAGAAATTGTTTGTTGTTCATATTCTCATCTTATCCAAGTACATGATCTTGCTCCTGTTATATTTCCTCCTTACTACTCTCAGTTTTTCTCCAATTGTTATGCCCTTTCTCCAACCAGATTGTGAGCTCTCCAGAGCAGGGACCATGCCTTCCTATTTATAGGTTCAGTGATGCTCACAGTTGAGCAACGAATCTGATTATTACTTTTGGCCACTGCTGCAACATGAAGAGCAGCACTGAATACAGAATGCTGTATTGAACAAATGCGACATTTAGAACATGTGAAAGCCCTCATGCAGCTGTGTGTATTATTGAACAAGGTTGACACTCAGCAATTCTGACTCAAATAAAACATCCATGGTGGTTTTCCCTTTGGGCTAAATTTCATCATAATATTTTGTCTTACATACCAATATTATGAACTCTTTTACTATGCTGCTCTATAGTAGATCCTTTTGGAAATACATTCCTAATCCAGTTCCTATTTTCACCCACAGGTAATTATCAGATTTCACTTCAGGTCTTGTCATTGCTGGAGAAATAATTTGAAGTAAAACATTAAGTCATGCAGTTAGACTGAAAGGAATGTTTATAAAAAGATGATGAAGGTATAGCAGGGCAATGACTGTAATATTTGGTTTACCAACTAGGAGTAGAAGAAAAGAGATATACTTAGAAAGTGCTTGTTTGACTTCAATGACCTGAAATAAAATTTAACAGTAAATACTATTTTCTTCTCTCCATGTACGGGCTCAATCAGCTACTAATTGAAAACCAATCTTTCAGGGTAAGTTTAGAAAGTGTCATGGTATGCCAGGTTGATTTAGTTGAGTTTATTCTGTCTGAGCTGAGACCTAACATAGCAATTGGTTTAAACTGCACCGCATGTGTCATTGCAAAGCATTCAAAATTATCTCAACATTTGATGTCGTATAGCTTACCAGAAAATTCCGTGAAAATATATACAATCAGTCATGCTCATTTCAGTTGAATACTGTAGTGATAGAGGTAGTTGCCACCTTTATCTGAGAAAGGGGAGCCCCTTCCCCGTCCCTCCATCTACCGTGTGGTACATGACTAGGCTCTGCGACTGCATCAGGTCAGGCAATGGAGTGATGCTGCCAATAAGGTCTACAAGAAAATAGGCAATGGGATGAGGGAGAGAACAAATGACTTTCCCTCCTGACTCTGGTGCAACACTGACTTCTCTGTAGCTCTGGAGGAAACAGGGAAAAGCCATGGTTTGTATGAGTTATCTGTGTGGTGGTATGAGAACAGGATGTGAATACATGAAATAGGGAAAAACGGGACCAAATAAACTTCTTCCCCAGTATATCTACAGCAAAACATGTAGTAGGGCTTTTATTTTTTTTTTTTTTTACCATGCTAATTTATTTCTGTACTTGTTTAGCAAGATTTCCTGTATGTAGCTATTTATATAATATTGTATCTAGGTAAAAGTGCCATTTCCCTGCATAGAAAGAACAAAATCAAACTCTTGTATCTATACAAACACAAAGACCATCATAAACAAATACATACAGTCCTAAGTTTAGGTAATTTTATATTTCTAATCACCATCCATGCTTTGTTATAGAGAACACAATAGGGACTGGCTGTTCTGCAGAATGAGGTGTCCCACCAGTCATAGTATGACTGATTCTAGCACAATGATCTGAAAGAACTGTAGGGAGGTGTGCCTGCTCGTAGCTTTTCTGCTTCTCTTGATGGAAGGTTACTGTGAGTGCTCCTTCCAAGTCAAATTTCACAGAGGAAGCAAGAAAGAGTTTCTCCAAAGAGCCATGAGAAATCATAAGGAATAAGAAAGTCTTGACTTGGTGGCATTGTTTCACTCACTGTCATGGATCTCTTGAGGAATAAAGAGCAGAGCCTATAGGAAGTTCTATAGATCTTCTCTTGGAATCATATTAGCTGAAGAGACCCTGCAGGAAGAGAAAACCTGAATAAGGGTTCTCAAGTTTAAGAAGCAAAGATGCTGCTGCAGAAGCTTGAAACTTATTGAATGTCTGGTTCCAAAAGCAGGTGTTTCATGCAAGGATTACAATGTGCCTGGATTCCCCTTTAAAGTTTTGTGGATAATACTCAATTCTAGGGAAATCAGCTGAGTTACAGCAATGTAGGACTTTGCATCTGAAAACAGAGCATTTAACGTGTTTGTATATGTCCCGAGATGTGTTTTGTAGCAAATGAAAATTCCTCCAGTTATTGTATTTTCCACATTTTTTTACTGTAGCTCTGAGTTTTCATTTCACTTTGCATTAAAATTTAAACAGTTTGTAATACAACTGTCCTGTTGTAAAACTTTGGTTAATTAAAGTTTAAATTTGACTGTGGTATAAAGTAGGATCAGCACTATATAAAATGCCTGAGTTAATTAGGAATGGCAAGATACTGTCTTTCTCAAGTTGCCATTTGCCTGTCCATCGTTACTGTACTGTCCTTAGAGGTTAGTATTTGCCAAAGACTAAACAATAACAAGTAGTAACTTCAGTTTCTATTGCATCATGGAAAATTCAGGAGCACTTTCTAAAAATCTCTCCCGTCACTGTTCTTTGCAGACCACTGAGGAAGAGAACATCATCTCTGTTAAAGTAATGTTAATGAGCAGTGTTAGACAGGAAGAAAATGAAGCGTTCTCTTATAGAAACCTCTGGGGAAATATGTAAGTAAGATTACATGTGCTAGAATTTGGATTGGAATTTGGATTTACAAAATTTTAATGCCAAGAAGGACCTGCATAACACAGGCAATGGAATTTCACCCAGTAATTTCTGCATAAAGATCATAATTAGTTGCTGAGCTAAGATATCTTTTTTAGAAAGACAGTCTTGGATTAAAGAGGTCAAATGATAGAGAGCACACCACATCCCAAAGTCAGCTGATGCAATAGTTTTTTCTTCACTTCAAACCAAACAAAAAGAAAATGAACCAAAGCAAAACCAACCCAAACTGTTCCTTATTTGTAATTTTAATCGAATGCTTCTGCTGAAGTTGCCATTCATCTGTAGTAAGAAAGTACCTGCTAACACAAGCATGTTTTAAGCCTGAGCAGTGGTGAATGGAGAAGTAAGGAAAATAAAGCAAAGTATTGTTCCCTATTCTTGTAAGGTCCTTTGTAAGGTCCCTCACTTTTCCCTTCTGACTAGTTGCTTCATGAGGAAGGGCCAGGGTGGTGTTAAGTGCTGAAAAGCTTTGAAGCACCTTTTGAAATAAACCTTACCATTATCTGATCTTTGGAGTGAGTATCATTCACTGCTTTTCTGCCTGTGAGAAAGGAGCATTTTGCTGCAAAGGAGCAGTTTTGGATGCTGCATCTGTGTGCTGAAAATGTAGTTATCTAACTTATCATGCCAACCAATGGAATACTAGTGAGTGTTGGGAGATGGGGAGCATGAGGAAGGGAGACCTGCTTACCCCCCAGAAGCATTTTGGGAAATTTGAAATATATCAGGTAAACTATATCCCATACCTGAAGAAACTGGCCAGGTTCCTTTCTTTAGGGTTAAAAGAGAGCAACCAGAGGCCAGAAACAAAGGACACATTTCCATCATGGTTAGTGTGACCCAGTCAATCCTGTCCTATCTGCATAGTCCCAGCAAGTCCTATGCTCTCCAGACTGTCTGGTGCACCTCCATGCTCTATGTGACCAAAGCCTTACCAAGACATGCTTCTCTCAAGAAGGCTGCAAACAAAATGAGACTACTCGAACATTTATTTCCTTTCTTTTGAGTCATTGGTGGCTATGTAGCATCTACAGAGCATCTCTTACCTCTTTCCAAGGTTTCCAAGTACCATTGAGATAAATTGATATAAATCATTTTTACTTTGCTCTCTGTGACGGCACCCAGATTATAGAAGTATTGGTCTCATAAATAATCAAGTTATTTTCTGTTTAAGAGTATAAGAATTAATTCACTGTTTTTCTATGACAGAAAATTGCCATGTGTTATTCATATCACGTGAAATTATGTATTCATAAACTATATACATATTTAAAATATATTATTTTGGAAAGATATTCCAAGCAGTGAATAAACTATGTATGTTAAGTGTGAGATAGTGATATCCTTGAGAAATACAAACTCAACTCATTTGAACCCATAAAGAACTAAGCACTGAGGTTAAACTATAAAATGTGGTAGGCAGTTTCTCACTAGGGTAAACCACTGCATATTAGGTATGCAGGAATATGTGTTTGTTTGCTCCTGTGGATACTGAAAGTATACTGAATTCCTCAGGACTTTAAATATTATGTTATAAAATGTTAAATCAATACCGTTAGGACAAAACCAGAATCCAACACATGCCACCTAAATTACTATGGCTGAAAAACAAAAAATCAGGACTCAAGCTTCTGAATATTTTTTTTTTGATGGAACATATTTCCACTTCAGCTAAAAAAAAACCCTCCAGTTTAAACCCCTGCACTTGTTTACACCTGAGAATAATGATGTACCTTATTCATTTGCTTTTGGAAAAGGTTATTTTTGTTTCAGCCAAAGCAATCTTTTTTTTTTTTTTTTTTTTTTTTTTTTGTATTACAGCATCTTTGAAGTTAAAAGTTACCCTGTCTTTTTAAAGGGAGTTTCCTGTTAAAAAAACCTAAGAAAATTATATGCCTCAATCCAGCAGGACAATTTATTGTTGTTTATGTCTGCAGTGGACTTAGCAGCAATACATATAGCAGCAAGATTTCTTTCTGGGAAAAGAAAACAAATGCTGTCCTTATTTTGTTAATGAACAGATAGATTTTTCAGAGTTCATCAAAAGTTAAACATTCTGAAAGAGACCAAAATGCACCAACTAGGCGTCTTAAAAATAATGTGCACTGGGAAAGAAGCAACTCAGAGAGCACATTCATGTGAAGATTGTTGTGAAAGCAATTTCTTAGAACAGATCTTTGCAATGGTTTTTCCACACTTTACATGCTGATTGTTGGTTTTTTTAATGCAAATTTCTGTGGCATTAATTCTGGGAATTTGTCCAGTTAAACACATTCTTCCATTTAGCCCCAGAGGAAACTCTCAGCAGCAATCCCAAATTGTTTTTTTATTTTAGCAGGATTGATGTGGAAACCTTTGTTTTGTTTTGAGAGATCCTTAAACCTATCGTGTACCATGCAATGATATTTAACCTCAGAAATAACAACTTCTGCCAATGATGGGGCAAATAAACATTTACCCCTTGATTAAAATGAGGAAAATACTATACCATTCCGGAACTTGGACCTTTCTAGCTATCAACAATATTCTGTGTGCTCATTGCCCTCTCCTGGTTTCATCTGGTAATTTTGGGGGTTTAAAACATCCAAAACAGCTCTCCTGAGAACATTATGCATTCCTCCAACAGATTTCTTTTTCATTTTCTCATCCCATATATCCTCGCAGACAGGTTTTTTTCAGGTAGTACAGACGACCTCTCCCTAGAGTGTTCTGGAAACAGGCTAAGAGGCAGCTCTTGGGTCAGAGCTGATGAGCTCTGTTGGCTCCTTGTACTGTTGTGGTATTTCTCTGTGACATGTACTGAGGGCAATCCAAACAATGCTTGAATTTTAAAAAATGCTTTTGATAACATTCTGCCTTAAGCGCTTACAACAAAAGGAAGCCATTATGAGATAATAGATCATTATAGGCAGGAATCTTTCAGAGGGCAGAAGTGTACGTTTCTTCATGAAACATATACGGCCCACTTTTATCAGTTTGTTCAGAGCAATGCCCAGGCAAATTCTGAATATATCCAGGGATGAAGATCCCACATGCTTTCTAGACATGTTTTACTACTCTCATGATAAAGAATTTTTCCTAATATTAAGTCAGAATTTCCCATGTTCTAATTTGATGTGCTTGTTCCTTAGAATAGGACCTTTCATTTCCTATAGGAGAAAACCAATGAAGGCAGAGGAAAAATAGAGGTTAAAAATCATGATTTGTGCAGAAAAGGGGAATTTTAGTACTTGAAAGTATGACTCAAAAAGAGAAAATCTTTTTTTCACCAGGGTATAATTACCTTGTGGACTAACTACTGATGGATAATAATGTAGGAGTTGTGGACCATATTGAGAAAATAATGGAAGATAAAACCCATAAGCATCTGTTAAACCCAATGGTCTGAAAGCAACTGTTTTCAGGAGGGCTGCAGCCTGCTGACTTCTCCAGGACAGGAGTATGTTCCCAAGGTGGGTCATCCCAGACACAGCCTGTTGGTATATTTTCCCTTGGCCAACCCATGCTAGCAGGAGCAGCATTCATTACATGTGGTACAGAATTTTGAATCAGTATCCTTGTGGCCTGCATTTATTGTCCAGAAGAATGAGAAGTTTTAAGTACAACTTTAGGGCATGAAAAGACATTGAAAAGAGAAGCAGTACTGAGCCTGACTCCATGCAAACAGTCTTACATGGGAGAGTGGGATGTGATTTCCCACTGTGAACATTGTGATGTTCACAAATTTGAACATGGATCTTGGATCTTGGATCCCCATATAGACTGAAGCTTCTTATTGGTATGTATATTCTGTTGTATGTATCGGGTGTTTGTTTTTGCCTGCACTCTCTTCGCAAGGACACCTTTGTAAGGGTCTTGGTCTAGTGGGAGGTGTTCCTGCCCATGGCAGGGGGGTTGGAACTTGATTGTTAAGGTGCTTCCAATTCTGGATTCCATGACTCTGTGGTCAGCAGTAAGCCTGGGGGTGTGACTGAGACATAGTACTGGATCATCCCAGACTTTCCTGCTTTGAATGCAAGGCCCCATGTTTTACAATGCAGGATCTAATTCCTCATATGTGACATTTTTTTAATTTAACAAATCCCCATATTAGAACAATTAAGTGAAGATCTAAAATTATTTAAACAAAATTTTGGATCTTTCGAATTCATAGACTCTCACAAACATACTAATACAGTGCTGTATTAGTATGACTCTGTATTAGTATTACTCTGACTCCTGAAAGTCAGAGTACTGGCACATTCTTGAAACTTCACTTTTCCTTTAGCTATGTTATTTATTAATCTGCTCCATTTTAAGATAATTCCGTTCAGATCCCTAATTGTCCAGGAGGAATGTTGGTGGTTCTGGGACCTCCCAGGCATAAGAGAAGTCTTTAACTTGTGATGGGATGAGACTTAAACTGAATGTTTAGACTAAAGAATTTGTCTAAAATAACTTCATAGTGCTCCCAAAATAATCTGTCTGACAAATTTAGCAGACATTCTGGTAGGTTTTAGTGGAAATGGCCACATCCTGAAATCTGGCTTTTATATAAATGGTAACACTAAAAGGAGTTAGAACTTTTGGTTATCCTTACGGCAAAAGAAATACTGACTGTTGCTATACTAGGCAATACACACTAGTCAGTAGGAATTTTATACTATGTTGTACTAGGTAGATCTGCAACCAGATTATAAAAGAGGTTACATCATGTGTCAGGTAGAGGGAGTCAATATCCGAGGCACATAATTATTTTTAAGCTCACAGTGAGAGAGTTCTGCAGTTTAAACTGAAAATGAAGAGATATTCCAGAAGCGGATACATTTAGATTATCATTTATGTATTTCCACACTTCTTTTCAGAACAGGTCCAAATTAATGAAAAACTTCATGGCTTTTAAGGACAGATAATGCATGTAAACTGTTAGAAAGGTAAGCATTGTGTTGTCTTTACTTTAGTAAAATTTCATGTTTGTACAGTAGTTTTTCTTTAAGGCTTAGGGTATAGTTTTACTTTCTATCAAGGAAATAATATTCCCTGGTGAAACCAACTCAAATTCTTTACCCAAAGACTCTCTATGGTTTCACATCTATTTCCCACTTTGTTTCTATAGTGTGCAAAGTTCATAAGTTTATTGGCTTTTATCATCATAATTTTGCCATTTATTCTTTGGTAAGGTAGTCATTTGCTTCTCTCCTCTTAACTTCAGGGGTGGGGAGGTGGGGAGGATGGGAGATCAACTAATTTTATTTTTCAAATTGTAACACCAAATTAATTTCAAATTCATTTTTCAAATGGTAACACCAAATAATATCCAGACACAGATTTTTAATCACACACACTTTTTAACCTCTATATTTTTCATGGTGCTTTTGTGCTCGAAGCTCATTTCTAAGTGATATGATTTATTTAACTAAGATCAGAAATCCCGCTGGAGATTGAAAAGTGACAAATATTTTTCTTTTTAAAATATTTTTATTGTATTCAGGAAACCATAAATATAAAGCAATTTTAAATAGAGAGCTGCTTTTTAGCTAAAGCAATACAAGAAAGTAGGTGAGAAGCAATATCTTAAATGCACTGCAGAAAAAAATAGACCATATATGGTCATCTCTTTCTGACTGTATGAAAGTCTATACCACTCTAAAATACTGCACTATATGGTGATAATAACTCAGTGGGTAACAGTTTTCTCTGAGTCACTGCTAACTAACCCTGTTGTCCAGCACAAAGGTAGGAAGTGCTGTGTTGCTCAAGGTACCATATGCTACATGAGATGAGAGTAGAATTAAGGTTTAAATAACTTGCAGCCATTACATATCTAGAAATGTTTGTGAAAGAAAGGATGTTAGCCTTGGCATAAATGCCAAGTGATAATATGAATAACAACTACACTCATGTATCATACTTATTGACACAATAATATTAACAATTTATTTTCTTGTCAGAACAACTTAATTGTCATTTATAAGTGAACAAGCATAATTTTGCAAGGCTGATGGGCCAGTAGTATTTACCATTCACTTATTTCTTACCTATATAAATAAATTATTTTTTTTTACCTATATAGATAAATTCAAATTAATGAGTTATCACAATAGTGGTTTCAATTGTCAAAACAATTACATCCTGAAATGTCCCCAGTCCAAACTAAATTCAAGAATTTTTCTATAGTCAAAACCAGACATGACTCTATATAGAGCTTTAATTATACCATTAAATGGTACTTAGGTTTTTTGGGAGTTCCTGGTAATCTGGTGGTCTGTGAGTTCTCTTCAAGATGATTCTATGCATCTTGCTTAATTGTGGTTATCCCAAATAGAAATTTTCTCTGAACTGTTTTTCTGTTTTGAGTATTGAGTATTCTATTTTTTTTCCCTTCAGTTCTTTTTTTTCTCTGCCTACCTCTTTGAGTAGCTCACTCCAAGTAAGCATCGCTATTAAGCCATCCTATCAAACCCACTTTGTCCCAACAAAATGGACATGATTCTTCCATTGTTTCATACTACCCTGCTGACAACTCCCTTCCCACAATTTGACAATGGAGGGTGCTGCAGCTGGAGGCCCTGCCATTCCAGACTTTTAGTCAGTATGAAGCGCTTCCAACATACAAACTAAAGTACCAGTTGCTTTAGATGAGTCCCCAATTTTACAGGAAAAGAATGTTATTCCCAAATATTATTATAGTTTACAGTCAAAACAAAGATGAGATATTATTTTGCGAAGCAAAACACACATGTTTTAACTAGATCTACAAGGATGAGATGGGGAAACTCTCCAATAAGCAACACAAAGGAAGAAATGTTGCAGCACATGGTCTTGTACTAGCATAGTTGTCATGCTTTAGCCTCATTCCAGAACAAGATGTGATGCCATATACATGTGGATAAGATTCAGTTCTTTCCTTGTATATAGGGAAAAGAGGTATAGAGACAGAAAAACAAGAAAAGCTGAAATGGTCAGTTTTCATTAAAAGTAGGTGCCACGTTATGTTGAAGGCAAGTGAATAATTTTTATGGTTTCCCACAGCTGACAAGGCTCCCCGTGGCCTCCTCTTAGAGATACTGATGCATTACAATCTAGACAAGTGGTCTGTGCAGTGGGTGGAGAACTGGCTGACAGGCTGCACCCAGCGGGTGGTGGTAAATAGCTCCTTTTCAAACTGGCAGTCTGTCACTAGTGAGGTCCTCCCAGGACTAATACTGGCCCAATGCTGTTTAACATCTTTGAAAGTGATCTGGATGATGGGATGAAGTGTACTCTGGGGGAGTTTGCTGATGATACCAAACTGAGTGGGGAGTATCCCTTCAGAGGGGATTGCCACCCTGCAGGAAGACCCGGATAGGCTGGAAGAGTGGGCTAGCAAGAACCTTATGAAGTTCAACAGGGATGAGTGTAAGGTCTTGTACCTGGGAAAACACAATCCAGGAGTGCAGCACAGGCTCAGATCTACCCAGCTGGGGTGAAGCTCTGTGGAAAATAACCTGGGGGTCCTGGTGGACAACAAGCTCAGTATGAGTGAACAGTGTGCTGCTGCAGCAAAGCAAGCCAACAGGATGCTGGGTTGCTTCAGCGAAGGCAGTGGCAGCTGAGATAAAGAAGTCATTAGCCCCCTCTGCTCAGTGTTTGTCAGACCACACCTGGAACACAGTGTTCAGTTTTGGTCCCCACTATACAAAAAAGACTCAGAGAGGCTGGAGAGGGTCCAGGGAATGACCACAAAGAGATGAAAGGACTGGGAAGCCTGCCATATGAGGACAGGCTGAGAGAACCCTGTGGACAGGGTTTGTTGAGCCTTGAGAAGTGTTCAGGGAGGCTTTATGACCATGTTCCAGTATTTAAAGGGTGGCTACAAAGAAGATGAAGACTCCCTTTTCAAAAGGAGTCACATGGAAAAGATGGGGGGTAATGGGTACTAGTTACTCTTGGGGAGATTTGGACACTCAGGAAGTTTGGACAGGGTGATCCTTGATGTCCTGTCCAAACTGCTTATCTATGATTCTACAATTCTATGATTCTATGGTCATTCTATACAACAGAAAGTAATTCAGCTGCTAAGTAAAAGTACTACATAACAATTCAATTATTCATATGTGTTTACAAAGTGTTTCTGTTATGGTTTTAGTAAGACTTGAAGGCACAAAAAATTCCTTATCTAAAGAATTTTCACTGTACTTGAATAAAGCACTTCTTTTGATTGTAATAATTCTGGCAAACCAAAGAATAGCTATGTACTGTACTGCTATGCAATGTAAAAGGCTGAGAGCAGTTCTGAGGAGAAAGAGCTAGGAGTCCTGGTGGAAAATAGGATGACCACAAGCTGATAATGTGCCCTTGTGGCCAAGAAAGCCAATGGCATCCTGGGGTGCATCAAGAAGAGCGTGGCCAGCAGGTCGAGGGAGGTTATCCTCCCCCTCTACTCTGCCCTGGTGAGGCCCCATCTGGAGTATTGTGTCCAGTTTTGGGCTCCCCAGTTCAAGAAGGACAGAGAACTGCTGGAGAGGGTGCAGCAGAAGGCTACAAATATAATTACTGGCCTGGAGCATCGTTCTTACAAGGAAAGGCTGAAGGTCTTGGGTCTTTTTAGACTGGAAAAGAGAAGACTGAGGGGGGATCTGATCAATGCTTACAAATACTTAATGGGAGGGGGTCACGAGGACAGGGCTGGTCTTTTCTCGGTGGTACCCAGTGACAGGACAAGAGGAAATGGGCACAAACTTGAATGTAAGAAGTTCCACCTAAACATGAGGAGAAACTTCTTTATTTTGAGGGTGGCAGAGCACTGGAATAGGCTGCCCAGGGAGGTGGTGGAATCTCCTTCTCTGGAGACATTCAAACCTGGACAAGTTCCCGTGCAACCTGCTTTAGGTGGGCCTGCTTTGGGAGAGGGGGTTGGACTGGATGATCTCCAGAGGTCCCTTCCAAGCCCATGTGAATCTGTGATTCTGTGAAACAGTTTATACTTGATCTACTGCATGTCTCTTTGTGTGCCAATATGTACTAAAAACAGGAGAGGTTTTATTTTGTGTATACATTGAGTGACCCAGTAAAAATCATGTCTCAGAAGGAAACTGTCAGGCTAGTTTCTCTAGGGCAGCACCACTCCTGAAACGTATTGGCTAAAAATACCTTTTTTATTTTTCAAAAATATCTTTTTCTCATTTCCTTCTATCAGTAATTTTTACTCTAGTCCTTGTTGCAGTAATTTTTTTGTCTCAGGCAACAAGTCCTGTTTTGAGAAATAACAAAGTTCTGAAAAGGAAAGAAAAAAGGTGACTAGGAAAAATAAATATCTCCCAGAATCAAAGAGATGAGGATTGGAAACCGCTTTTTTTTGTGAAAACATTAAAGTGTTTCAAAAAAGCAATTAAATGTGAAAGCATTTCACTGTTTACTTCACCATGCTTCAGGGTCTAGTGCAGCCACAATGTGTTCGCATTGCATATATAATTTTTAACCTTCAGAAGTTTCTCAAGAGCAGATTTTTCTGCTTCCTTGCCCGCATGATACACTGCATTTTATTGCTCATATTTTGTGTAAAGCTCAGGCCATTAAGTATTAAGGGGCTGTTACAGGAAGGATTACTAGTCCCAAGAGTTCAGAACTTGTTTTACAGTCTGTAGTTTCCGTAGTTGCCTTCAGAATTCCTTTCTTTACAATACTTGTTATAGGTGTAATCTCAAACAGATGCTGATTTTTCTGTGATGTGTTCTGGCAGATTGAATCTGATGTGCTTTAACCACCACTGTCCACAACAGATTGCTTTTTTCAGCCAAGATCTGACGCTGTAAATTGCCTTCCGAGCCTAAAATGCAGTACAACTCTCTTAATCCTTTTTATTTTACCTCTGTGCTCCTTCCAGATTTGCCACTCCAGCAGAGAAATGGAGGGATCTTTTATGGTACAGATTGGCTGAGTAAGTTAAATGCAGGTGACCACTGTGTGAGACTAGTTCAGTCTGCACCAAAACATGTGTTTTCTTTTGCTTTAAATAACTGCATCTGTGGCTGTTTGCATTGCCTTGTAACAGCAGCGTGCAAGTTCCCGAGTTCCCTTCCTGCTTCACCTCACACTCTCATCCTCTCCCCCTTTTTCTTTCTTTATCCCTCTCTTCTTCATATAAACAAGCACACACATATGCATACCATACATAGGTGACTAAATTGCTGTAGATACAGTATTTTATTTTATTTATGTTTGGAGGGATGTGGAGAAATTTGCTGGAAAAAATAACGTGAGAAGTATCTTTACAAAATCTTCAACATTAATAAACTGTAAGTTTGATACCACATTACAATCACAAATTGTTGTCACTTTACATTATATAATGCCAGAGCTCACAGTAAAATAGCAAAACAGGCCTTATGGCAAGCACCTCTTTGTACAGCTAGGAAATACGACAGCGTACATTTGTACTGGGTGTCCATGGCAAGGTTTTTACAAGGGTGGGGCTGCAGGGGTGGCCACTGTGAGAAGACACCAAGGACTGCCCCATACCAGCCACAGCCGTTCCAGTCAGCTCAAATGGACCTGGCACAGGACACTGCTGAGCCCCTCGGGCACACCGGTGGTGCCTCTGGGAAAGCCTATTTAAGAAAGGGCAGAAAATGCCAGAAAGAGAGAATAAGAGAACAAAAGGAGTGAGAAACAGTACAGCAAAACAGCAAAGTCAGAGAAGGCAGAAGAGGTGCTCCGTGGCAGAGTAGGTATTCCCTGCAGACCATGAGGAACCCATGCTGGGGCAGATTTATCCTGAAGAATTGAAGCCTATGAAGAGGAGCAATGCTGGAGCAGGGGAACAACGTGAGGAGGAAGGAGCAGCAGCGAACAACCGCTGTATACTGAGTATAACCCCACCATGCCACTCGTGGTGGGATAGAGGAGTCAGGAGTGAAGGAGTGAATATAGGCCTGGGAAAGCTGGGGAGGTGGTTTATTAATTGTCTTTGTTTCTCACCATCTAAATCTATTTTAACTGGCAATAAAATAAATTAAGTTTCCCCAAGTCAAGTCTGCTTTGCCCATGACAGCAACTGATGAGCAATCACTCTGTCTTTATCTCAACCCATGGACTTTTTTAACCTATTTGCTCTGCCAGTCCTCCACCTTGCTCTGCACCCCTCCAGGGTGGGAGTTTGGGTGTTAGTCAAGGCTAATGCACCACCATATACTACTATGTTATGATGACACATAGAGGTCTCAATTATCATTAGATGAGGAATGACCCTTGACTCTAAAGATTATAGAGGAAGACCACATGCAAGCAAGACCCAGAGCCCTTGTGCCACACACTTGCAAACCAGCTCCACAATCACCAGACTTTCTGATAGTCTAACACATTTCATTGGGGAAAAGTGAAACCTTGAAATAAAGAAACACCAAGCTTAATTGGTACCTCATGTAATGAGTAGTTACTGATTTATATTGCAGCTTTCAAATAACTAGACTCCATAGAATTTCTGTGGTGACATACTGCAGTCAGGATAACTCTAGCAGCAATGAGCACTCATCACTGTGTTTAAAAATCAGCACAGGAAGGGTTCTTTCCTCTTCAAATTTCTTTTGTGAATAGGAACATCACAAGAAAATTTGACTCTGCTGAGATCATGACAATGTAAGTGAAAGCTGGATTTGGTTTGAAGAGGATTTCAGGGCCAGGCAACAAGTCAAATGAGGTCTTTCCTCTGTATTGTCAACTTATTTTCAGCTGTCTTTATAGTCTTACTGAAAAAAAAGGGGGGAACCTGAGATGCTGAGACCAATTCATAAACAGCAGCCCTCTTCCCATGCCCACCCTGCCACTCATCTTGTCCTTAGGAATAGGGTTTCTTTCCTTAACATCAAATGGAATCCAGCGCAGCTTTAAACAAAATCTGCTTAAAGCACCAAAGAAAAAGGAATGGCTCATACTGGATTTGTTTCTTTGGATTTTATGTTTTCAATTAAAAAAACAAAACCCCAAAGTCTATGCTTAAAGCTTCATTCTAAGTGTATTCAAAGTGCATGCCCTCAGTGGCAGGGGATGAAAACAGCTTTCTCTTAGGGGGCACTGGGTTGGCTGCCTGTGCTGCTACTTGTTTGGGAAAAGTTTTGCATTCAGGAAACGTGTTCATGGGCTTTGGTGATGGTGTGCGTTTAATCTGCTGGAAAAGAGAACAAGCTAAGATATATTATACTGCTCATCTTCCTCTTTATGACAGGTGTATCAGCATGAACAGTTTATCTTTTTGTTCAACCAGTATTTATTGTTTCAGAGACATGTTGTCTTAGGGCTGCTGTACAAGTCCATTAAACTGTGTTGCACACTAGTGTCCTATTTTAATATGATGTTGCAAGTTCATTGCACCAGTAGGAGCACCTATGCCCCAGCTTAAACATATAAGTAACTGTTCATCTGACTACTGATGGGTTTTGGCAAGAGGTGTTCTCTAAATATTTCACAATAACAAAGTAAAAATGCTCAATGAAATATATGTAAAATCTTTGTGTTTACCCAGCTGGACAAGGCCTTTGTTAGAAACTGTTTGAAGTGGATGGATACTGATGTAATTTTGAAAATGCATTAAACAGGAAAAAATGTTTTTCTTTTATTATAAGTCAATACCAGGAGGGAAGGAAATACAGTAAAATTTGCCGTAAGCAGTCTCCCAGGGGAACAACAAAAATTGACTGCTTAATGGACATGGCCTTCTAATAAATTTGGAGAAGTATTTATTGGATTTTTTAGGGATATTCAGAGGCTGTTTGCAGACAGAGCTGTCTGATAAAGTTTGTATTTGTATAGGTTTTATGTGTAATTTTATTAAGGAGAATACTTAGTCATAAAAAAGCCTCTCTCTTAATAGTCAACACTTTGATTTAGTAATTGTACTCTAACAAAAAGTCTTGCATAGAGTAACGTGCTGAAATATGTGGTTTCCCATGTGATTAGTTACTCTTTTCTAAATATGTTTGTTATTAAACCTTCAGTATCCTTTTTCCCTGGACTGTATTTCACAGTGAGGCTACTTGAAGGGACTGCTAGGGTCTCTGCTTGTATTTTGCATAGCCAAGTGTTTTCCAAAACAGGATAATGTTTTATTAAGCAATAGTGAGGTCAGGCATAAAATGACAGTGGCTTCTGCCTGACTGGCTTTATATGGTTGAAGGAAATTGGACTCTATTCTTGATGAGAAGATGTGGAAGTGATAACCTACAGAAAAATTTTCCTGTGAAGTATCTCCAGTAGTATTGTGCTGCACTCAGTAGGATAAATGACTCAAAGATACTGGGTATTATCAGTCTTACACTATGAATTTTGATCTGTTAATGATATGGAATATGTTTGTAAATAAAACTCTGCATAGTTACACTGTATATTTCAGGTTCCTTCATGATGCGTAGGAGGATTACACTTTCAGAGGACCTGTGATGTTTCAAAGTCACTCCAGATTTCATGGTTTTAGTCAGGCAGACAACTGCACAGAAAGTTACTCCTTATTGATAGTCATTTGATATTTTACTGATGGCAGCGTATCACTACCACCAGCAAGTTTCAATTGATGAATATGTCTCTGTGTGCCCTGGTCAAAGCAAAGAGAAAACTTGCCCTGTCGAGCTAACAGTTCAGGTGTGTGGTTAGAGTCAAAAGGTATGAGTGAAGAATTCTTGTCAGAGACGGTGTTCTTAAAACCCCAGCCATCTGAGCATGCAAGTATCTCTGCTTTCATTGAAAAATCAAGTAACTGCTGATTCTAGCTGAATCTAGCCTGTTGGCTCACTGTAGCAAGAGGGAGTATGAAACACTGGCCATTTGGTCAAATTTACACCCAGTGAATTTGGGATTACATTTGTACCTCCCCTTACCATCCAGCAAGGAGTGCTTTTCCACTCAGAAGGAAAGTAAGGAGACCTCAACACTCATACTTTGCTAGAGTTAAATCCAATTATTTTAAACTATGGAGGGAACTCATCACATTGTGATAACAAAAATGGCACTAACTAGACTAAGAAGTTATTTTCAAATGCTTGCCTCCAGCAAGGAATTGCCCTTTGTAAAAACAATGAAGATGTTTTTGTGCGGCTTGTTTTGTAGGGAGGTTGCACCTTACATGGACTCAACATTTTAAAAATGCAATGTTTTATCTTCAGGCTTTAGACAATTACTGTGTCTCAGAGGGTGCATAAAAGGGGGAAAAATGCAATCATTTAACAAGAGCTGATTGGAAATGGGAGGAGGTAGGAGATAGCAAGTGGCAGGATTTTCTGGCCTGGTGGTGTTTCAGACACTAATGCAACATGTTCATTACATTGCTTTTGACTTCAAGCAAGTTTTCTTGTGCTTATTTCAGTATTATGTTTACAACTATGCAGTTATAAGTTTACATGGAAAATAAGGAGATGATTGGGACCACCAATATGGCTTCACTAAGGGCAAATCATGCCTGACAAATATGGTGGCCTTCTAGAATAGTATTACAGCGTTAGTAGATAAGGGAAGAGCAACAGATACCATCTACTTGGACTCGTGCACAGCATTTGACACTGTAGAGCACGACATTCTTTTTTTTAAATTGGAGACACATGGATGCATTGGATGGACCACTCAATGGATGAGGATCTGGCTGGATAGTTACAATTCAAAGAGTTGCAGTCAATGGCTTGATATCCAAGTGATGCCTGAGTGATGCCCATTGATGAGTGTCTTTCTTCAGGGTAAGTATTGGGACTGGTGCTCTCTAAGATCTGGCAACATGGACAATGGGTTTTAGAGCACCCTCAGCAAGTTTGCTGACAGCACCAAGCTGTGTGGCATGGTTAACATGCTCGAGGGAAGGGATGCCATCCAGAGGGACCTGGACAGGCTTGAGAGGTGGGCCCAAGAAAAACTCATGAAGTTCAGTAAGGCCAAGTGCAAGTTCCTGAACATGAGTTGGGACTATCCCAAGCAGATGTATACAGGCTAGGAGGAGAATGGATTGAGAACAGCCCTGTGAAAAAGGACTAGGGGGTATTGGTTGATGAGAAGCTCAACATGAGCCTGCAACATGCTCTTGCAGCCCAGAAAGCCAACCACATCCTGGGCTTCATCAAAAGAAGCATGGCCAGCAGGTCAAGGGAGGTGATTCTGCAGCTCTGGTGAGAACCCACTTGGAGTACTGCATAAAGGTCTGGAGTCCCCAGTATGAGAAGGACATATATCTGTCAGAGTGAGTCCATAGGAGGGCCATGAAGATGATCAGAGAACGGGAGCACTTCTGTGATGACAGGCTGAAAGAGTTGGTGTTGTTTAGCTTGGAGAAGAGAAGGCTTCAGGAAGACCTTATAACAGCTTTCCAGTACCTAAAGGGGGCCTACAAGAGAGATGGGGACGAGGGGTAATAGTTTTAAACTGAAAGAGGGGAGATTTTGATTAGATATTAGGAAGAAATTCTTTACTTTGAGGGTGGTAAGACAATGGAACAGGTTGCCCAGAGGAGCTGTGGATGCCACATCCCTGGAAGTGTTCAAGGCCAGGTTGGGTGGAGCTTAGAGCAGCCTGGTCTAGTGATCAGTGCCCATGCCCACAGCAGGGGGGTTCGAAGTAGGTGACCTTTATCTAACCCTTCTATGATTCTATGATACTTATAGGAAAGCAAGACTGTGAAACAGTTTGACTTTTAGAAATCAGCTGTGGAAAAGATAATGGAAACTGGATGTAATGCAAAATTCAAATAACATGAGAAAAGAACTCTTAAGAAACAGCATGAAACCCGTGGTGCTATTAAGTGGCTCCAGTGACTACCGTGGAGATGCAGCAGTTTGCTCCATGGATGATACAGCCCACAACTCTTAACTTGGTAATTTCCCTTTAAGGATCAGATAAACAAAAATATCAATGACCCTGGCAACGTGAGCTGAGTGTCTTAGTTTCACTAGGATGAACTGTTCTTGGAAAAAATTCTCCCCTGTCTGAGTCACAACCAGGTTTTTCCTTCTGGAGTAGGAATGTATGCTGTTCTTCCCCCTTCTCCCTTCCCAGTCAGTAACACAGGCAAATTCCAGCTCACTACTCTGGCATTTCGATTTCTGTAGGGTCTTCTCATGTTGTGCCAATGTAAAAAGTTTCACATTTTTCGTAGCATTCTTTTGAAACTGAACTTCTCCACAACACCTTGCTAGAGTCCAGTAGCTAGACTTTGAAAAGTCTGTGGGATTTTGCCTTTGTTCACAAAGTGATTGGAAGTAAATTCTATTCATTGTGGCACACAAGATAAGGAACGGCTTGCAGTCATTATGCGCAGTCTTAAGAATACAGTGGTAGGGATATTAATGTGAGGAGAAAAGATGACAGCTACCAAACCATTTTAACCTCTATTATATTGTCAAAAATAGGTACTTTTACCTTCTTTTGAACAAAAGTAAAAATGTACATATTGTTCAGGTCAAACCTCACTTAGTGGCTTTCTGTGTGTTTTAGGTCTTTCTTACACAGGTGTATAATTCCTCTCCAGGAGAGAAATCATGGAGCATTTTAAATATTTTTGAGACAGTGAAAGCTGATGGCAGTGCCTTTAATTGTTAATGAAGCATCCAGAAAAGTCAGTGATATGGAAGAAGCAGATCTGATGCCTCCCTTATGTCACAGAAACTGTGGTTTGAGCACTCTGAAGCAAAGAATGGTTCCCAGCTCAGCAGGCTAGGAGGTATTGAGATGGATCTACTCTCAAGTCCGTGGCCTGACACTGCTTTGTTACAGAAGCTGGTCATGTTCACCACCAGGTTGGAAAGACCTACTGTCCCAGTAGCTGTCAATGCATTTTGAGAAAAGTAGGTTAATTGTGGATATACAAAATTCCGTCCTTCGAACTTGCCTGCCCCAGTGATAGGACACTGATGTGACAAGTAGGTAATGTTGGTTCAAGCCTTTGCCCTGTGTCAGGCTGAAAGGATTTTTAGCGGGGTTTCTGATCTCTTAGTCTGACCTTCAGTAACACCATTTTCTCCAGAACAAAGGAACCATACACTGGCATGAGCTTATTCTGTATTACACCACTTTGAAATAGCTCTTAGCAGCAGTACAACAGCCAAAAATAATTACGGTGACTTCTCCATTATCTGACGGAAAGAAACAAGCATTTTCCCAATAGTAGAAAAACATGGATGATGCAAGTACTGGGAGCAGTCACAGAACCAGTTCTCATAAGACTGGCCAGACCTAGGAGTATCTCTGCACTGCACCCCCCTGACGCTCCAAACTGGAGAAGGACTTACTCATTCAGACACAGCACCCGACCTGAACTGACTCTGAATACACCACATTGCAACAGAGCTAACAAGCTTTCTAGGAATCCAGAGAGCTCTGCAGCATAGCAGAAGCCAGATAATGCTTGATATGGCATCAACACAAGTGCATAAAATCTGTTGGCCTCATTCTGGCAAAGAAGAGCCCCCTGGATGCACCTCTAGAGGGTTCCACGGTTCCTATTTAGCACACGTGGAGCAGAGACAACAGGTCTGGTTCTCCACTGAGATAATCCCAGTCCAAGACTGCACTATATTCTGTGTAAAAAACTGCCACAGTACTCCTGCATTCTGTCCCAAGACAGTAAGTCAAGGAGCCTGGATAGGCTCTTGGACAGCTGGGGCATCTTCTGTGGCACAGTTAATCAGTGGTACAGATCCACTACTTGCAAATGGTCAAGCAAGGAACATAGGGAGAAACGTATTATGCTCATGCCACTTGGTTTCTTGATGCTTGCTCTCTTGCCACCTGCAAGGAGGATGTGGGACTCAAACCACACTGTGTTACCCATGGTGCCTTGATACAATGCTATTACTCTCTATTTACCTATCACAACATCCTCAAGCATCGTTAAGGGAAAACTGCAGGAGTCTGCCACTGGCAATCCATGCTCAGAGTAGCAGAGAGAATGATGGGAGGTGAGAAGGAAAAGACAGACATGAAAAGTAATCCATCTTGAGTGTATATCAAAAAGTGCCAAACTTACACACTGTCTTTAGCAGCCACAGATCTTCCATGTTTTATTAATAGACTCAAAAACTTTTCATCATGGTGTTGTAGTTATAGTATAACTGATGCCAAGACAATAAGAACATGAGCCCCAGTTTCACCACTAAAGAAATCAACTAAAGTTGATAATGCAAATGAGTCATAGTCTTTTTTACAGTTGGCAGCTACCTATTACAAGTTGGTTGTTAATATTTTTGTTCTTTATAATCCAAGCAACTCAAGATGAGTAATGAGTTACAACAAGGTCTCAGCCACAATGCAAATTTCTTTAGTAGTACAGTGAAAAAACCCACAACAAAACAAATGCAGTATTTGCTATTAATAAAATTATAACACAAACCATGGAGATATGACTTGCAAAATTTTCAGCTGGATTTGCAAACAATGTAAACTTTTCTAAATTATTTGGCCATGCAATGTCCTTTAAAAATAACCTCACGTGCCCTGTTAAATCTGTGTGCTTGACAGCATTCAAATCATAGTGCACAGTGAAGCTAAAGTGAAATGGCTGATCAAACAACTTAATAGGAAAACAATAGGATTGAGCACATTCTTGCATTTTCCTGAATATACATCATTTAATATAAGCAGTATCTCCCTTTTCAAGCACCTCCTGAAGCTGGTAACAAAAATTCCACTCTTTGAATGGTTCAAAGAAGTTCCTGTTTAATCCTGGTAATACCCAAAAGAACTACTCATATAGTCAGAACCAGAGCACAGAAATCTGCCATAGAATTACGGATGAGAAAAACTACAAATTGTTAAGGAGACACAGAATGATGTCCATAAAGTTTGTGAACAATTCAACAAAAGGCAACTATAAATTTTTGCCTGCTGCATCTAGATAATACTACAGGTACCTGCAGCCAAGCCCAGGAAAAAAGGCAGAGCAAACAAATAATATACCCAAACTCTGTGCAAAATGAACAGAAATACTGCTCTAAATCCTTTATTTTTTGTTATTAATATTACTGGTTTTGTTTCTCTCCTGCAGCTCTTGGCAAATATTGAACTTAAAATATTTGGAAAAACAGTTCCCACCTCATCCATGCCCCGAAATCATTAAGCATTGTGTTGCTTGCTGAAATCCTGTTTACTAACGCTGCTTTGTTATGTGGGTATTTTCAAGTTTTTAAAGGAACTTTTTGTTCCTACACAGCAAAGTCTCCTTTTGTCATTCTGCAGCCAAGATAGCCAAGGTGCTGATAGCCCCCTGCAGTGAAGGAACATGAGGAGAGAGAAAAACTAGGGAAAACAGAGCAGTCTTTTCAACCGTCAACATTTATTTAAATGTAATCATGAAATTTGGCTGTTCCTTGGGCCATGTGGTGCCTGCCCATTCTGCAGGGTGGGGCTGGAATTACTGCTGGCATGAATTTGTTTGGCCTCTTATTTTCATAACCCTTCAGAGCCACACAAGGGGAAAACAAGAGGCCACATAAGTACATTTGAGGGCTAAATGTTTGTCCGGCATGCTTGCATCATACAGGACTTGGAATGGCCGAGGAAATCCTCTGAGCTTAGGGAATGTGAAGTGAGCTGCCTGGTTTAATAGGCAGACAGAGAGAAGGATACAGGAAGGGAAAATACTCATGCAGGTTCTGAGAAGGGTCAATATGTGGAGAATCAGATTCAGAGGAGAAAATGGGTAAAAGAAAAACTTTGTTGTTTTCCATTATTACAACTTTAAATCCACTTATAGTGAGAATAATAATAAGCGTCTTTGTACTGTGAGGCCTCCCCTCCTACAGAAAGGGGATGTGCCTCTTCATTTCATCCAGAAGCCTTTTGTGTCCACTTTTATTCCCTTGCAGACCCCTTGGTTTCTTCTATAACATCTTGGCCCCCACCTTCTCAGAAGCCTTGTTGTACAGCCCTCACCTTTGATAGTCACCTCATCTTTTTGCAGCTCCACTCCTTGCACTTAACCACATCTGTCATGTTCCCAAGTTCTCATCTGGCTGTATGAAAGAGAGGTGAGCAGCTGCTGCTCCTGCTTCTCAGAAGGCAGTAAGGATGACTTAAGCAGGTGATGCCAACTGGAAATGGCTCCCATCCAATGTTTTCAACTCCTCTGCTTCTCTCCAGCAGCAAAAAGTGAGTAAAAAATCATGAGAAGGATTGAAAAACCTAAAGAACTTGTGCTCTCTGTTGGTATCTAGAGAGGCTGAGAGAAATCTAGAAGATGACTGAGAGGAGGTAGCAGAACCACTGAATGAGAATTGGAAGTGGTTTTTGCCTGTGCGAATTAGGAGTTCAAAATGGTCCTTCCAATTACAGGTTACTTATATTTATTGAATAGTAAATGGGTATGTGCCTGAACAAAACAAGTGTCTAGAGGAGTATCTCTGATAAAGATGGATGGTAAGTGTAGATGTTTGGGAACATGAACATAGGACTGAAATAGATAAGTGGCTGAGAAAGGAGAGAAAAAATGCTCAAATGGTCCAGCTGGGCAATGAAGGCAAAAGGGAGAGCATGCTGAAAAGTGAAATGAGAGGGAAAGCAAACTGAGGAGGAAGAGAAATAGGATGATGAAGAAGAAAGTTGGCACTGGCAGGTTTGCCACAAGAGAAGAAAACAGCATTGGAGAAGTGTTAGGAAGATATAAAGTATAATTGGAAAGTGATACAGAAAAAAATAAGAGACAAAGAGAGATTATTAATACAAAGGGACTGCTGATCTTGCAGAGTGTCCACTCTGCTTCTCAGAGTAAGGCTGTGCTTGATCTCTTTCAGAACATAAATCCATGTTCTCAGCAAAGGCCTCAGTGGATGTTTTACATCTTTGGCCTGTGTCTACTCCAGTGCCTTGACAGACTACACATTGGAGGCCTTCATGTGTTTTCAGACTCATCTGAAGACTGGAGTATCTCTGACTTTCTTTACTGCTTTGGTTGAGTGCAGAGAGATTTTAGATCCCATGTCATATTTATAATATGCAGCTGTTGTTTTAGTGACATCTTGGCTTAGAAGTATAGGCTAAAAACTCATCTAAGTGCAGCTCTTTCTTTTTTTGGCTGTAATTATATTCTGGATCCTGCTTAAGAGGGATTTTTTAAGGAAGAACTGGAAATCAGTCCTTTCTGCTGCCATTATTCCTGGCTTATTTAATTTTTAATGCAGTTAACGAATGGCAAAAGGCAAAGGACAGGGAATCATTTGTAGCTGTTCTGCTTGGAGACCCATTTTGGGGGAGATACTGTAAAGAAATTGGAAGTGAGAGGCTGGTAAGTAAAAAAAAATAAAAATCTTTAGCATGCAACTGCAAATAAAAATGGTAGGGGTTTAAGTAATTGAGTCTTAAATCCCTGTGGGGACCACTTAGGAAGAATTATGTGACTCATAGATTTTAGAGCCAGAAGGGATCAACAGATTGTTACTTTGACCTACTGTGTAGCATGGGCCATAGTATTTCACACAGCTAATTTTACAGCTAGCCTGAAGCTTGTCTTTCCCAAAGTCAGGTGGACTTCATTTGGAGATTTGAAGGATCAAAGAACTCAATGCATCAGTTAACAGTTTGTCCTTTGGTAGTTTATTCCTTGTTGCTTTAAATCTCTTGGTTTTAGGTTTATCTCCACTTTATACACCTTCAGCCTCTTTTTTACTGTTGTTGTTGTCATTTCATTAAGCTTTCTCTTCTTTATTGGAGGCCTTCACTACCTACTACTTACTTGATGTGAAAAATGCTTATGACTTGAAAGGTGTATGTAAGGTACAAAAAGATGTGTGAAAGAAAGGACATCTCTGTCCAGACTGAAGTAATATGAGTGACTGGAAGGGTGAGCATTTGTTCTCAAGAAAATTGTCTCCTTCTGAAGCATACTGTGTATAGCTGGGCTCCCCTGCAGCTGATGTGTTGCTGTTCCAGTTTGCAGCTAGGTATGGACGCTAGCAGGCTAGGAGCATTGTTCCACCAGCGATGGCAGGGTAGGGCAGCCTGCCCTGGAGACAAGGTGACGCCAACTCTTGGCAACACGGCTTGCCTATGTGCGATGTAATGAGAAGGGAGAGAGAGTTAAATGGCAGACTGCGTGAGGCTGCAGTGAGTCAGCCACTCCGAGGGGGCTGGAAGAAACGTATAGTCTGTATAGAGGAGCATTGGGCTGCCCTGAGCTGGAGGCGAGGAGTTCGGATTTCTGCAAATCCAATTCATCTGATGTTCTTGGCAGTTAGGAGAGGAAACTCACAGCAGAGAGCTCGGGTGTGTGAGGAGTGATGACTCTCAGGCTGCCTTCTGGGAAGGCAGGCCAATAAACGTGGTTACCATGTATTGCAACAACAGTCCTGAAGAGGGAGCGTAAACTAATAGTAGTATCCAGGGCAATATCAATTGCCTCCTTTGTGATGGAGTGAGCAGTGTATGACTAAAGGCTACAGCACTGCACAACCATTCACAGGAAAAATTTACGTATAGGTGTCTGTCCTGACTAAAGATTTTACCCCTTTTTGCCAAGACAGAGAAATTCAACATGTTTATTGAAATTCTTCATGCAAGAATTTTTCTGGGAATTTCATCATCTCGCTGCAGATCTTCGAGCTGCAATTTATTCTTCAGTTCCTTCTTCTCAATACCGGATCTTTCTATCTAAACATGAAGATCCCTTCTAACCCTTTATTGCTTTTTAGAGTTTCTCAATACAGTCTCAGAATTTCTTTTCATCTTTTTAATAGTACTAATTCAGAGGATTTGGCATTTCTTCTACTGATCTCTATTACTGAGAAGTATTGTTGGAGCATAATTGTGAGGTAAAGGAGTTTTGAGGGAAAAAAAAGAGCACTGGGTATTTTCAGGTGGTCACACAGTGAAATATCATTAGCGCTGTGTAATTTGCTTGGAGTAGTCCAGCCTTGGAATGTGTGGCAGTATTTCACTGCGTGAAAAATTATTGTTGCTTCAGCTGCAGCCATATCCATCTCCCTGGGAAGACTTCCAGCTTCAAAGGGAAATCTAGTTGTACATGTTTGGACTGTGTTTTTAGCTGCAACATAATCTTTTCTGTCTTCTGGCTGTCCATTAGAAATGGCACATGGTCCTTTCAGCCTCAGTGTAACCTTTCTCTTTCTCAGGAAAGAAAAGTTCCTCCTTACCCAGAGGAGGTAATTCAGTTACTGACATCCTTTCAGAAGCTTTGAAGGTATGCTTTGTTGGAGTGTCGGCATGCTAATCTGTAGAGTAAGGTAAAAGGATGGAACCTACCAAGGCAATGTCAAAAAAAAAAATATATATACTTGTCTCCTTCACAACAACTGAATCATATTAAACACAGATTGATTTCATGGTCTGAATAGTCAAGTTCTTAAATCTTCAGTTACCAAAACATGTTGTCATAAGAAAGTCTTCAGTGAGCCTAACATTGCTGCTTAAAACACAGGAGAAAAGAAACACTGGTAATGGGAAAGCCATATAACAAACATTTCTGAACTTTCAGAAAAGCAAGCTAGAAAGTAAAAATAACATGTAATGAAATAGACTTCCCTCATTTATTTTCTCTCTGTGAGCAAATGAGCTATAATAAACAATAAAAATAAAGAAGTCCTAGCAATTGACGACCTCTCACCTTCACCCCATTCAAGCTGTTTTTTAAGGCATTTTTCATACGCTTGGTTTGTTTATTGTTCCTTTGCTACTTCCAAGTTGCCCTTCAGATAGGATCCCACCCAGAGTTTTGCAGGAAGCGGAACAGGGCAACAGAAGCAAAAAAGCTATTAGCTGGAATGACGGTTACAAAAGTATGTGCAAACTAATTATATCAGGGCTGTTCCAGTCTTGCTCAAATACAAATATTTTTATAGATATTTGCCTCAGACCATTTGGGAAATTTTCAGACAAATTGATATCCTATGAAAAAATTCTGTATTTTTCTTATATTTTCTCATGACTTCTCTATGACCCTTCCTGTGTTCCAGGGTGCCCTGTTTGGAAAATATTTAGGCCATCATCATTATCATTGATTTAATAATTAGCAAAAATTTTAAAGAATGAATAAACTATATTCTTCTTCATGGAAATTCTCCCTAATTGCATATATACATGAAATAAATAAAGCCTTCATATAATAAAGCCTGATCTAGAGAGTATCTTGTCTATCATATGATTTAGTTTGGCTTTAAGAAGATACATAATGGAAAGCAATTCACTGCTGCTGGATTTCTTCCTATGATGGTTCCTGTGTGTTTTGTTTCTATTTTAGCTAGTCAAAATGGGTTGATGGGCAAATACTGAAAAACTACAAACTAAAAGGTATTAAGGGCAATTTGATAGCATGCAATTTAGAGTAGCACAGAGATCTGTACCAGTCAGCTGCAGTAGGCCACATGTATGGGCATATGCAAAACCAATTTTCTTTTCAGTAATTCTACTTTTCAGTTAAGACTCTACAAACTCCCTGAAGTTAACAGCATAGTCTTTAGACAGAGTCTGCTACAAGAGTGATAAGGTCTGATGTTTATAGTGTATACCAAGGGATGGTGTGCAGAAAGGTTGCTGTTTATACTTAATTCTGTAACAACCAAGGTCAGCTCACTTCATAATGTACCAGCCTGGAGGGTCGGAAGCAGACAAGAGTAGTGGGGTTATATCTGTGGGGAGGAGTGGGCAGGACAGGTGACCCAACATTGATCAAAAGGGTAACCCCATTGGGGAGGGGCTCTTACATTGGAGTTGAAGTACTGCTTAGTTTTTTTCTCATTTCCAATCATCTGAAGACATTTTTTTTTTTCAAAGTAGAAAAGTATAAGGGTTTTTTCCTGTACTGTGAATACCTGTCTTGCCAATTCCAGACATTTGCACCGATATCTGGGACAGCTCATGTCTTATCCATTTACCATTAACATGGATTCCACCTAAAATCTTACAGTAGAGGAAAATTTTTTTGTATTTTCTGAAGACACATTGGTGAATGTAAGTTTTTACAAAATGCAAGCATACTTTTATTTCTTTTCAAAACTTTTCTGTTAGATCTATGAATCAAAGGGTAACTTTAATCTTAGCACTTCCTGGATTTCAATTCTGTAAGTTTGGTATTATTCTTTAGTATTCATGTCTGTCACAAAGTAGACTACTACACATGTAGTCATCACTATTTTGCTTGCCTCAAATAGCTACCAGTTTTGGGTGACAGAATCAGTGCTGAAGGTGAAATAACTTTTTCACATATTTTTTCCTGGCATCAAAGCATCTTGCTAATACTGGTAAAAAGCCATTCTGTGTCAAAATTGTGTTAAAAGGTGGGACCTCTTGGTCATGCTAACAACGAATTCTGCAAAATAAAAATTGTGTTTAAGCCCTAAGGCTAGGTTAAGGTTAAATGCTATTTGTTTGTAATCCAAGTGTTATTCATTTGATAATCACTTTTTGCCACATAAAGCATAAAGCTGAATTGTTTAGCATACGGATACTCTAGTGTCAGAAGTCCTGGACTACTGTCACTTTTCTCAAAACACTGGTGTTTTGCAATGCAACTCGTACAGGTCAGATGACCCAGTTTTACTTTTCTGAAAGCATTTTGTCATTTTCCTTTTTGTATCCCAGGCTTGGGAATTAATGTGATTTAGAGAATTTGATAAAATTGGCAATGTGGTCAAAGAATGTGATGTGGAGTTGGAACTAGATGATCTTTAAGATCCCTTCCAACCCAAACCATTCTATGATTCTATGTTGTAAAAACCCGTTTGACAGGTTTGTTCCATGTCTGCCTTAGCAGAGTACCTGCCACACCAAAAATTTCAATGTGAAACAGATACTAGAATTTGTTTGCAGTAGATCTCTGTTGCTTAGCAGAATCCAAGACATTGCTCTTGCCAAAACTCTAAGCGAGTGATGCCTGTTGTGCATTTTAAGGTTTTCAGTAACTGACAACTAAAATTTGTTATGAAGGGATAGAATGGAAGCAGCACCATAGGCTTGCACTGGGTGCTGACAGCAGAGAACACTTGCAACAGGAGCATTTGGACCAGCGGTGTTTTCTTGTAGCAAATATTTATCATTGTTCCTGTAGAATCAATTTCCATGGAAAATATGAAACTTGCAAAAGTTAAATTTGGAAAAATGTTGAAACAATTTGGCCAAAACCTGTGATTTTTTTGAAGGAAAACTGCCCGTGTTGAAGATGGAATTAGGGATCCTCACAATCTTGTTCTTCTCTGTTGCATGGCCTTCCCAAAGAGGCCATTTGCCCCCTTTTCACCTAGTTAAGAGGGAAAAGTGTTTGAGCGAGAAGACCCCGCCCATGGATGCAGAGCCTGAATGGGGTCCCCTTCCCCTCTGCCTGACAGGAAAAGACCTGTTGTGCCCCAAAAGCTGGTCAGCCCAAGAGCTCCCCGTGTCCTTCCAGACCAACCACGGCACCGACCCCAGCCCCGGTGTCCCCGGGGGGCGCGGGTGGAGCTGCCCCTTCTGCCCGCCCCCTGCCGGGCACAGGCTCCTCCTTCCTCTCTCTGACGATACAACGGCGTGGGCCAATCGGCGCCCGGGCTACCGGCAGAAATTTGCATATGTTGACGAGTTGCTGTGGCAACCCCGACTGGCGGGGCCCTCCCCTGCGAGACCCCGCCAGGGCTCCGGCTGGGGGGCGGCTTAAAACGTAAAGAAAAGGGGTAAAAACCTAAACTTTAAGGAAGGGGGTGTGTGGGTGTGTGTGTGGGTGTGTGTGGGTGTGTGTGTGAAAATGTGATCCCCTAACTTTGCTGTTCAACTCTTTTCTTCCATAGAGGGCAAACTGAACCAAAAGTCAACCTCAGAGAAGATCGGATATTGTGGAATTTTTGAGCCACTCCTTGGAGCAAAGGTAATGTCCGGGAAGATGTGGATAATGTGATGCCTTGTGTGGTCTCTTGACTGCTGAATCTGAATAAGCGACTCTCCTGCCCTGCCAGCAGGCATGGGCAGATGGGATCACCTCAGCCTGGATGCTAGATTTTCTGGTTTTCACCTAATTTCCTTGTGCAACTCAGGTGACGGTACTGATAACATGCCTGGACTGAACCTCAGAAAGCCAAGGAACAGATCCCACAGTGCTGAGTCCTTATACCATTGCATCAGTGCTTGATACCAAACTACCAGACGGCTGGATTCCAGCAGAGCTCAGAGGCCCAGTTACAAATAAGTAGAAAGGTCAATAAGTGATGATTAGAGTGACTTTCTCTGCTCAGACCAACCAGCTGGTAACAAATGGGTGTGTAATAGTGCTTACTGCAAGGATAATGCTTTTATTCTCTGGAATTTTTTCCGCAGACATTTGCATGGCAAAAGCAGTGTTTGAGTAAACAGCACTTAGCAGGTTCAGATGTTCTGATTTCCTAATTCCCCCCTTCACTTTTCTTGGGAAGTTGGCTGGGTTCATTTATGTGTGTGTTTTAATAGGCAGGAGAATACAATTGGAATCATCATTGGCAAGTGTTTGGATAACGAAAGCTAGAAATGTTAGTCTGTGTAGAAGATAACCTTACCTGACACATAATTACTGATTGTCTAATGTAACAGAAATTAACTTTCAGTTCTATTTCTGGAAAATATGTGATGCTCACCAGTAATGGGAAAGTTTACTAGATAAGCCAGAATATTTTTTTGGCTTGGAAAGCTACATAACACAGAAAATTTTGCTGTCATTTCCAAGTGGTTTATCTTAAAGCTGACTACAAAATTTTTTCTTAAGATACTCTCAGTGAACTGGTTGCTAAAGTTATAAATTAAAGCAATTTACTTCAATTACAGATTTGTTTATTTTTGTTTAAATTTACTTTTATATTTACTTAATTCCCTAGGACATAGATCTGCAAGAGGATGCATTGGTTTCTAAGTGAAATTACAGTTATGTAGTAAAGAGATCAGACATACATGGGTTTTTACATGTCTCTTCATTTATCCCACATTATCTGGGGATATTTCAGGCTTCTATTCCATATGTATTTCTATTGTCTTGTGGAATTTAACAATAATCTGTTAACTAAAGAATTATAAAACCAGACAATATAGACAGACACATAGATAACAGCGGTATTGGGTAAAACTTGGTATACTTTGTCAGCCATAACCTCTCACACCAATTATAAATCACTATTCATCTAATCTGGAGGAGACAAACAATAATGGAAAATAACTACTTTTAAACATTTTTTACTAAGAAGACCCTTAAGAAAGAGTGTTTTCCTGCCAGTAACCATCATATAATGACCTCCAGTCTCATGCTGGGTATGATGAGTATTTTGATAGTCCTGTTTTACATAACAGAGGTTTAGTAGGTGGCCACTTTCTTTTTGTGACACTACCTCATGAATGTTCTGCAATGTATTAGGATGGTCTGTATCATTCATGCAAGATACAACAATGAATATTTAATAACTTCTTAGGATCACCAACATTTCACAAAAGAAATGGGAATTCCAGAGGTTTTTTTTTCTGTCCATTTTCCATTTCAGATGGTTTCAACTGTTTGCCTAGATTTTTTCTGTTGGTTCTCTCTTACTGTGACTTTCTGCTCATCATTTAGTTTTCATATTACTTTTAATAGCTGTTATATCTTATTGAGGATAGGAATTGCCATGGTAATCATAGCTGAGTATCCCATTCATAACGAAACTACCAAAATCTGAAGTTATGGAGACACTTGTCCGCAGGGGCACTTTCTTTCTACTGAAAAATTATTGAGGTTGATTTACATTGTAACAGATGAGAACATTTACCCCTTTTGATTATTTTACCCTGCATAATGTAACTATGTTAATGCAGACTATTGAGAAAAATATCTTTCTTGCATTGAATCAGTCTACATTGTCATCTTCCTTCTGATCTCCACTGTTTGTGCAAACTGAATTGCCTGGCCTCTATTTTTTGTATCAGACCCAATTATGCATTTATCCATCCACCTATTTTTTCCCCTTAAGAGATCAGCCTACTTTTCTGAAAGTGTTGCACGAACTGCGTACTCACCATCAAAATCACTGGGAATCAGTCAGATTCTGCAGATGCCAATCCCAGAAATAGAGGAGTTGAATAAAGACGCTTGAGGTGGGAAGTGCATGGAGCTGACTTTGAACCGTGTAAACTTGCTTCAATATCTGCTTGTTTTAACGCTCCCATGCTGTGGGCAGGTTGAACACACCCAGTCTGTTTATTATCTCATATGCCCACTATGATTTGCATAGTGTTAAATATCACAGATTTACTGCAGTAACTGATGAAGATTAAGAATGTGATGCATAGTATCCCCAGTGTCTCCCAAGCTGGAAATATATCTATGCTGAATTTTACACAAGATAAGTGTGGAGGCAGGTAACATTAATCATTTAAAATATTAAATGAGTGTCTTACATATTTGTGTGTGAGTAAAACAAAGGCATCCCCACTTCACCCTGACAACTTATAATGCATCATTAAGTAAAATATGAAAAGCAAGAGCCTTTTTTATAGCACTTAAAGGATATTTAAGGAATTACTGGAGCAGGTCCAGAATTTTGAAATTCTGTCAAATTACATTTTTTCAACTAAATTGTTTTACTTTTCCCCCTATATTTTAACTAGTAACCATCATAAGTCCTTCACATAAGGTTAGGAATTCAATCAAATCAAAGGAATGATTTCTTATGTTTGGGCCGAGGAGGACATGCTCACATGAAAGAGCTGCTGAGTCACTAGAACCCGTCTCCAGCTTTCTCATGGAAACACTGTCATAAAATTTGATTAAATAAAATTAACCTTATTATTGCATAGGTGGACAGAGCATGTCCTCAGATGCTAAGTATACAGTAACGGTTATTGACATTAGTGACTTTTGGATTGAGCCATAAAGTTTAGGTAGGAGGAGAATCAGATCCAAAGAAAGACATGGCATTTTAAAAAGTTAAAGGAAGATTGCAAAAACCTTTAACTAGGTTGATTGTTTCATCACAGCAGACACCTTGTCTCAGACACAACAGACACAGAATCACATAGAAACGTTGGGGTTCACACACACACATAGCCATGTCTTTCTGGTCTAATTGATACAGATACATCTTTGAAGGTAATTTTAGTTTTCTCTAACCGATACTTTAAACAGTGGGAAAAAATGGTGGTTAGAAAACTCCCAGACAGTCCAATGTATCCCAGCTGTATACATTGGAAACCAGTAGCTTTTTAACTTGGTATATTACGGTTAGAGTATTCTTGCCTTGTCCTTTTAGCTGTCTGCATCCATCTTTAATGAAGGCATAACCACCAGCCGCTGGGGTGCAGATAGTGTGGGGCAGAGGGTACTGCTGTACGTGCAGCTGATCCCCTGATGGAACAAGCTTCATACTTGGATGTTTCTGAGTGTGCATTACTCATAAGACGTTTAAGTCAGGCTGCTGTGATGTTAGATTTTACAGACTTGCAAAGTCTTGAAGCTGCCAGAAGTGGGGGTACCTGCCAATATTTGTGTGTTCAGAGCCTGCAAATTGCTTCTTGAGATAGGAGGATGGATAAAAATGTGGTCATGCTCAGATAAAATAAGATAAAGTGTCCTGATGTGTAAAAATGTGGATTTCCTACATCTAAGTGGTCTTTATTTACATTTAATCGAACAATATATTATTCTTTTCACATAACCAAGGGAAAAGATTAGTCTCTAGGACTAATCAAAGAAGACTCCTCTTGCCAGGAACTGTGGAGAGAATGGAGTGCTGAGCTGGAAAAATGTGAGGAGTTTAATGTGTGGTTAATTTGCTAAAAATATTGTTGGAAACATAAGATTGTTTTTCCCTTTTATCTTTCAGTGAAAAACAGATCCAACAGTAAGATACTACAAATTATCCAGTATTTTTGTCCAACTTATGTTTGAGTGTTTTTTCTTAGCAGATTTCTAAAATGATTTATAATTGAGCAGTACAAAACAACATTTATCACAAGAGAAAATGCAGCTTGAGATGTTGGTTTAATTTTCATTTGCTTTCCCTTAAAGAATAACGGTAAGCCTCATAGAAAACATTTTATTTGGAAAGAGCCTGAAGCAAGGCTTTTTGGCACTCAGCACAGGATGTCAGTTTGGTCCTTTCTGACACCTCTTTTATATGTAAACGTAATGAAAACTTGGTAAAAAGGAGAAAAAGACTTACCTTTACCTTGACTATAAAGTTAGGGATCAGCCTTAGGAAATCCTGTGACTGGACTGATTTAGATTTGGGGTGCTAGAAAGTTTAGATTAATTTCCTTTTCTTTCTGATTTGCTTTGTCCTGCTCAACAAGCAGATAACTTAATATCTCTCTTTCTGTATCTTTTGTCATCTTAGACTGAGTTCTTGTCCTTTGTCTTTTTACACAGTCCTGCTCAGATTGAGAAACCAGGATCTCTGGGTACTACTGTAGTGCAAGAAGTTGCTTCTTGTTGCTTCTCATTTAAAGCTATGTGAGACACTAGTCATTTATATAACAGTAACATTAGTGTTACAGTTGAAATAACTTTTCTTTTAGAATACCTGTGAGTTTAGTCCAATTTCTATGAATCACCTTTTTAAAATAACCTACATAACAATAATAGTGGTGTCATAAACAGAAACCTTATGACTTCAAGCACTCAGTGATGAACAGGCAGAGTGAGTATACAACAGAGTGTATTATTGAAGGCAAACAAAGGGAAAATTTATCTTCCAGAGTGAAGTGTGGGTTTGCATAAGTAAGGGTTTACACAACCAAATTCTTAATTCTTGAATTAAGAATTCTTAATACGGGATTAACCAATATATTTTTGCAAGCTAAAATTAGTTTATTGTTTTTTGACACTGACAGCCTGATCTGTAGCTGGCCTTACACCAGGCTGTTGTATTTGAATGCCACCATTTTGGAGCCATATGTTTCCTGCTTCTTTTATTGTATCTCTGTGGCCTGTCACACACTTCCTCAGGCAGAGCAACCCACGCAGACATTCTTATAACTCTGTTATGTGAGTTCTGATTTTGTAAGCACTCTCCAATTACAGATAACCCCTCCAAAGAGCCTCCTGGATGTAAGCCAGTGCCATCTCAAGCAAGTACTCCATATAAATCCTTTTCATATCTTTGTCAAGTACTGTTTTAAAAATAGTAAAGGCATCAGTTGTTCCCACTATTTATTTTGCTTGCTTATGGCCCTCCCCTCTAAGTCCAGATGTGAAAATTGTCTCTGCCTTTAGAGGGAGTCAAGGGCATTCAAGGGGTATTTCTTTGTGATGTATAAGCTTGAAAGCTCTGTGACCTTTGTTTTAGCTCTGTGTTTATCTGGTACAAGGATTTATCTTGTCCCTGTCTGTGCTAGCAGATGGGAACAGTGACAGTAAGCCAGCTGCATAGTTTAAATGGAGTTTACAGTCTGATACAGCTGCACATGGAGAGGCTGTGATATCAGTCAGCATTCATAAACTACACATAAACAGATTCCCCAAATCGTCACAACTGTTCCTGTATTTTGTCCATTGAATAAACACAGTTGTGTCCTGGCAGCAGGATGCTTCATGCAATGTGTTCTTCCACAAGGTAAACTCTGTTTTTTTCAGCTGGGAGGTCTCCATGTGGAATTCTAGCTAAGTCAAAGGCAGTAGTGTTGAGGATTCATTGGAAACAGCCAATTTAATCCCCCAGCTAGCTCAAGTATGTTTTGTTCAATTCAGTCGAGGAATCCAGGCTTATAAAATGACCTTATAATGGGTTTTGAGGAATTGTTTACATGAGAGATTCGAGAGAGATGAAAAACAGAGAGGGTCACTCTTCAGAAATGGGCTGCATACAGGAAATAGGAAACGTATGTGTCAACTTTGCTTCCAAGTTCCTACACTGACATGAAAGAAGACATAAAGAAGGACATTTCAGGGGAGAAATGTCCTCCTCCCTATACACTTGCCTGTATAGGTTGAATCACACATGGCAGCTAAAAGAAGGCAGTGATACTGAATCATGCATAATAATTCTATTGTTGCAATTTCTGGTTAGGATAAGCTTAAAAACAGCAAGGGTTCCAGTTTCTTCTTCAGGACAAGAAGATAAGAAATTTACTGAGCTGTTTGCACTCTTGTCATTATGTTCTATTTTGGTTAAAGTGAAACTCTCAGACTAAAGCTGAACTAGCCATAATATTTCACTTGCTTTTAATCAAATTGAATTCATTCATTAGTTGCAAGTTCCCTGTCACTGCAGTTAATAAGACTGTTTTTTAATTATTGTACTTGGTGGAACTGCATACAGAGAAGAGGAATGTTTTCACACAGCCATATGCAATGATCAACTTTACCTTCCTACTTTATGAAATAACATGCTGCAACATTTTAAAAAGGAAAAAGTAAGGTAGTCTTGTTTTGAAAAGAAATGTTAAATCCCAACCCTGATTTACTTCCACATCTTTACCACTGAACTTGAGAAAAGAAGATTTGAACTGCTCGTGTGCCTTTTCATTTCACAATGAATTTATAGGAAGTTTCCAAATAATAGCGGTCAACTTGGCAGGAACAAATGTAGACCGAATGGTGTAATCCCCACAAGGAAGCATAATTCTCTGATGAAGTATTTACAATAGCAAGCTTGGAAATCCAACAATAGGTTATATTGTTAATAGGTTGTTTATAGCTTCTTTTATCGACTGATTCACTCTTAATAGTAACAGATTTAGTCACCTAATACTCTTCATGTGGCAGGCAGTTTGATGTCCACTGTTGCTTTAAGAATCCTCTCAGGTAACAGAAAGTATTGTTCTGACATAAATCAATAAATAGGACATAAATAGGACCTTGCAAAGTTCAGAAGTTCCCTGAAATATATCTGAACTTTCTGATGCTCCCTTTCTGTGACCCTCCAATAACCCTTATCTCTCCTGCCTTCATGACCCTTTAATGTTTCCCTGGCTATCCATTCCCTTCATCCTCCTAAAGAGTTGGCTACTTCCCAAGTTGGATTCATCCAACAGGCCACCCTCCTTGGAAACTCTCCCAGTCTTTGAAACAGCCTTGCAGTAGGGTAACCTCAATGCTAGTTTGCAAATTTAAGTTTCACATACTGTTGAACTATTCACTATGTAACTGAGTCACATGCACAATCTGGTCAAAATTGGCAAAATTGTGGCAAGTTGTGGTTCAAAGTGATTGGACTTTAAAGGTAAAGTTAAGGTCTTCTATAAGGAAAATGGGGGAAAGGATTGGGATTTGTTGTACAAATAGATTTTGTAATACTTTCTACAGAGTTAAAGGTTTTTGCATTAAAGTGACATTGCTGGTGGGATCAAAAAAGTTTTCTTTAAAATGGGATAGCACCAGTCTGAAGCCAGCTTGCTGCCTGATTTTTATAAATTGCTACTGTCCAAACTGCTTGTAACCTTTCTTCCTTTGTTTGTAGCATGTTTTCCACTAGATATTTCACAATTATACATTGTATAGGAGTTAGACAAAAAAAGA
>BJBW01003318.1:0-11054 GCA_004320125.1 Scolopax mira
CTTAAAGATCATTGAGTTCCAACCCCCCTGCCCTGGGCAGGGACACCTCCCACCAGACCAGGTTGCTCCAAGCCCCATCCAGCCTGGCCTTGAACCCTTCCAGGGATGGGGCAGCCACAGCTTCTCTGGGCAACCTGGGCCAGGATCTCACCACCCTCACACCAAAGAATTTCCTCCACTTATCTCAATCTTCCCTCTTTCAGTTTAAAAGGCTTATCCCTCATCCTATCCCTCTACTCCCTGATTGGGAGTCCCTTCCCATCTTTCCTGTAGCCTCTGTTAGATACTGGAAAGGGCTATAAGATCTCCTTGGAGCCTTCTCCAGGCTGAACAACCCCAACTCTCATCCTGTCTTCACAGGAGAGGTTCTCCAGCCCTCTTATCACCTTTGTGGCCCTCCTCAGGACCTGCTCCAATAGGACCATGTCCTTCTTATGTTGGGGGATCCACCAGAGCGGAACAGAAGAGCAGAACCTCTCTCACCTTCAGCCTAGGATGTGGGGGGCTTTCTGGGCTGTGAGCACACATTGCCAGGTTGTTTTGAGCTTCTCATTAACCAGTACACCCAAGCTCCTACTCAGGGTTGCTCTCAATCCATTCTCCACACAGCCTGTAATCGTGCTTGGGGCTATTGCGACCCACGTGCAGGACTTTGCACTTGGCCTTGTTGAACTTCATGAGGTTTTCACAGGCCCACCTAGGATGGATGCCCAGGTCCATCTGGATGGCATCCCTTCCCTCCAGCATGTCAACTGCACCACACAGCTTGGTGTCATCGACAAACTTGCTGAGGGTGCACTCAATCCCACTGTCCATGTGTCTGACAAAGATGTTGAACAGCATGGGTCCCAGTACTGACCCCTGAGAAACACCACTCATCTCTGGTCTCCACTTGAGCATTGAGCCACTGACCACAACTCTTTAAGCATGGCCATCCAGCCAATGCCTTATCCACTGAGTGCTCCATCTGTCAAATCCATGTCTCTCCAAGTTGGAGACAACAGTGTCAAATGCTTTGCATAGGTCCAGGTGGATGATGGCAGTTACTCTTTCTTTATCCACCGGTGCTGTAGCCCCATCATAGGCGGCCACCAAATTTGTCATGTACGACTTGCACTTAATCAAGCCATGTTTGCTGTCACTAATCACCTCGTTATTCTCAATGAGCCTTAGCATAGTTTCCAGGAGGATCTGCTCCGTGATCTTGCTGGGCATAGAGGTGAGACTGACGTATATTAATTATATTATATTATATTATATTATATTATATTATATTTAGCTCTGCAGAACTGCAACCTCAAATTATAGTCCTTTACAACTGCAAAGCAGCAGAATATGAATTGGAGGAGTGTGAGGTTCTCATTATTCAGTGGAATAACTAAGAGAACTTTTTCCCCAAGTATCTTTAAATATGAAAGATTTCTTTTTCTGGACTAAATACTTTTGTCTCATAAGACTAATTACGTTTTGTGAATGACACAAAAGACTTTATATCAATTTGCATTCAGATGAGGATTATTTGCTGTTCGCTCCAGTGAGACCTGAAATGTGCTCAAGGAGAAGAGAGATTTGGATTTTGAGAAGGGCTCCCAGGGAGTTAGTTGCTGGTGGTCTGGTTTAGAACTGACATTGGGAAAAATGAGATCTACCAGTCACATATACAGCATGAAAATCTTTTCCTGTATCAGAGATCACAGCTCTTGTCTTTTAAACAAAATATTTTACATTAGAATACTGCATGTTGGCCTTTAATGCTTGATTCCCAGTAGAGACATAGAGACATGATTAGTCTAATGGGTTTAGTCATATTCCTAAGGTCAGTTTGCTGGGTATGGACTCCTTTAATTTTTAATTTTCTTATTTTGTGTGTGATGGTCCTGGCACGAGGGGGAACTCTGCTGGTGTGAACAGAGCTCTGTGTCCTAGTGCTGCCCTGGGAGAAGGGGGTTCATTGGAGGAAGCAAAAATCCATCCTCTAATGGGATGATTCCCTGACCAGAAAGACATGCATAGAGCCTGCAACTGCTGGGGTGCAGCTGAAAGTTAAAAAAAATCTGGTGCTGTCTCACCCTCCAGTTCACTGATTCTATTTAAAGTAGACCTTGCCAGTGATGATGTGCCAGTGTTGCACCTTTCTCAATTCTGCATAGCATATAAGAAATAGCTCCATCAAGGAAAAATCAGGCATGCTCTAGTTCCCCTGGAAAAAGGCAGTAATCCTCATTCTAGTCTTGTCCAGATTTTGGGTACCTGGAATCTCACACAATGCTTGGCCTTTTTGAGGACAAAAGGATTTATTTTAAGAACTGGCTTTTCTATATGAGTGATGCAGACTAGATGTGCTGTATGGCAGATCTTGATATGTTGTATAACAGTATTTAATGTAAATAAAATGAGATGCCTTCTTTTGCACAAATATATTGTGCAGTGAGTCTAAGATAAAAACTATTCAAAGAGTGGTCTGACAATGCAGCACAGTTTAAAATCAGAAAACAATTGTGAGAATTAAGTTAAATGTGGAAAGTGCTGATTCTAGGTGGTTTATCTTATTTCATCAACAAAAGGGACCAGACTATTTGTTTACCTTTATATACCGTATTCTTGAAATCAGTCAAGTAAGAGGACAAAGTTTTGTTAAACAGGAAAAAAGTAAATTAAATCCAGATGTGTGAAATTTATGGTTAGGGCTGAATAGCTTTCTGCTACAAAAACTAGTATCCTTCAGAAATATTTTCATATTAATTTATATAAATTTATTGAAAATACTTTGGTATCAGTTATTTGAATATAGCAGTCTACAAGAGGGTGATGCTACACGCCAGGCTGAGGTCCTGCTGTCACACTGCTGTGTGTGCCCCCACCAGTGCACACGAGCAATGAAACAGTTGTGCACAGAACTATCCCACATCCCCCAATTCATGTATTTTATTAAGAGTTCCCAGAGTAGTTACACTCCTGATATGCCCAGAAGATTAACCAGTGTGGGCTCAGTGGGACTCGACTGATTATTTGATCTGGAAATCTTTCTCCTACCTTTTTTCCATGAGAACTCCTCGTTTTCCTGACCCCGGGTACAGTATTCGAGGAGGAAGGTCTCTTGGTTTCCCATCTCAGTTAAATGTGGAGCGTGAGCCCGGGGGCTGCTCAGAACAGCCCTACCCCAAAAGCAGAGAAATACCCGTTTCTGGTTATCGTTGCTATTCCTGATTGCAGGGAGGAGAACCCCTGCCTCTCCCTGGGCAGCGGGGGCTCAGCCCAAAGCACTCTGAACTCCAGAACTAATATGATCCAATATTTATTCCGCCATTAAAAAACTATTCATTATTTCCTTGTCTGATGATAAAATTACTGTAAAATAAATCATTCGTCTTTTCAGCTAATTCTAATTACAGCTAAAATCTCATTTGGACTTGGAGTTTGCTATATTTACTTGATACTTTTGCAAAACATTTGAGAACATAATCATCCATTATTATATTGCTACGCTGTGCTCTTGACTGCTTTCTGCCAAGCGTATTCCTGAGAACAATTGCTATTTTCATGTATCATCCAGAAGTTATGGCCTAGACAAATCGGAAAAATTGTTTAGTCTGTTATAATTTGGCATATGGTCATTTAATAGCGCGCAGGAAGTCAGCATGAATGTTTGGGATTATTTTTGCTATAAATATAATGAAAGAAATTTAAAGTTGGCTAGACTTCACTTCCGCGACTGGTCTTGTCATTAAAATAATCTTTGCCGGCTCTTTCTTTGTGTCTGTTAGTCATCCTTAAACAGTCCTTCACACTGCTGTGTGAAGTGTTGGAGGAGACTTTTTTGGAGTCCCCTGGGAGCAGGGATAACCCCTGACACCACCTCCCCGCGCCGGGGCTCTGCTCCTCTCCGTGCCATAGTCTCTGGACACGGCTACATCATTTTTCAGGTTCGCGAGAGATTCTTAATTAGTGTTCTTAATTAGTTGAATAACGTATTTCCATTAGGAATATTGATGGATTTTATTTTCTAACAGTAGAAGAACACTCTTCTTATGTTAAAATTGAAGCTTCTTAGCTTTGCCTTTCCAGAACTACGTAGCAGCCAACATACAAGCCCTCTGTATAACCCGTATCACCCACGATGCTAGAAGTGCCCCGAGGGCACGTCCTGGCAATTATTTGGGGAGACCTTCAGTGCCACCTCCCCGTGTATGGAGGTTTTCAGACTGTGGAGCAGATGCAGTGATAACATCTCTCACTCCTGCTTACCTCAGCTGAAAAACTTACCTGGGCACCATTTGGGAATCTCATCGTGTTCATCTGCCCCTTGGATGGGGTTTGATCTCGTGTGGTGGCCGGTTAACTCCTGTTCGCCCTTTACTCCCAGTAGAGCCATTGTTCAGTACCAAAACTGCCAATGTTTGTGTGCATGCAGTTAAAACATGTTAATGGAATTCTTTCCTTTGAGGAGAAGGTCCTTCTTAGTTCAAACCTGGCATCTGCTATGTTTCAGGATGTGGGAAGCAGATTGTTTTTTTTTTACAGATTTCTTAGGAAAACTTAGGATTTCAAAATTACATGTTGTGCAATTCTGAACAACAATGGCAAAAAATCCGGAGGGTCACTGCCCAGGGAGCTTCGCCTCAGCTTCCTCCTGCAGCTGAGGAGTACAATCTGTGTGCAGAAACAATAATGTTGAGGCTATCTCCAAGATTGGGGTTTTTTGGTAAAAGTCTAGAAATGTTGACAGCAGATGTGCTGCAGAGAGAGAATTTGCAGACACTTTGAGTCCCAGTCCAGCCGGCTGTGGCAATTGCTGTCCTCAGATCTCTATTCCATGCTTACAGCATTAGGAGGTATTTTTCCACGAGAGAAAAGGAATTGGTTTATAAATTGTTCGTCTGTTTTCCCATGTTTTCTGCTTGAAGAAGTAGGAAACTGTAGGCTTGGAGCAGCTGAGTTAACATTAAACTGTTTGAAATGTTTTAAGTACATTGTTTTGAAAAAAAAAAAAAAAAGGAAAAAAAAGGCTTCCTTTCTTGTTAATAACACTGCTTCACTTCTCCTTGAAGTTTAGTTTTGCTTTAACTTAAGAGCATCTTGTGCACCTTTCTTTTTAGGAAAGAAGTAGTTTGTCAAAAGCTGAACTGTGGTTGATATGAATGTAAGTAATTTCATAGACGTCAGTGGAACTGTGCAGATTTTTTCTTAGCTTTTTTTCCTTAATGCTGACAGGAGTCAGAGGGCTTCCCGCGGTGGCAACCACTGGGCTACTGAGCAGGGAGTGAACCTGGGGAAGGGGGAAGGTGAGGGGGGCAGGGGGGTGCCGGGGACCTCGTTGCCTGCAGCTTGAGCTTTAATTGCAGCCTCTCTAGCAGTAGGTCACTTACTGAAGAGCCAACCTGGTATCACCACCATCGAGTCCGTTCCCGTTAGAATTCAAACCGAACCATAAAACACCTCGGTGATTTATTTATTCTTTATAGCCCAGGTAGTGGATGAGGGGCAATACTTGATCTTGAAGCCACGTAGCCTTCCTGCTTCCTCTTTATACCTAAATATGCAGAGGGTAAATGAAAAGGAGCAAACAATTTTTGCTTTTAATCCTTATTAAAATAAAATAAGCATGGATATGCGATTCATGTTTTGTTTCCAGCACTTCACACTCCAGTAGCTGATAACGAGCAGCGTATGTAGCAGCCTGGCTCTTCCAGTATTGTTAAGCATCTCTATAAACTGTTTACTGATTTACATAACAGTATTGAGAAGTTTGGGAATAATGGTCATACTTGTTTACTTATTTTCATTGTGGAGATCATTATGTGATGTTAATGAAGAATAATTATCAGTGAGGTTAATTTTCCGACGCATCCAAAATCTATTATTGTAAACAGTTTACACTGAGGGATTTGGGTTTTTTTCCCAGCAGGTTTAAAAATACGCAGCTGTTGAGACAAACCTTCCTATTTCATTTCTTTCCGAGCACGTTTGGAGCTCAGCAGCCCAGGAGCCCGAGCACCAATAACTGATGCACACAAGTAACATTCTATAGATCCCTATAGCACATATACATAGTAGAGATAATCCGGCGTCATTATCTATACTGGGCATGGCACTGAAGACTCAAAGGATGCTCCACATCCAACCCAGCAGTGCCATTGATTAACTGAAATCAGTTAGGAACCAGACTCAACAGCCTTAATACATAGAATTTGGTAACACCAATAAATTTCTGTGGACAAAAGAGGTAATTTAAGAGCCTGCTTGCTGTGTGGCAAAATTTACACCTGCAACAAGGAGGTAAATCCAGAGGTGCTTATTAAACAGGACAATTCATTTACCTCTCTGAGATAAGTAGAGAATTTGATGGGTTCTATTTAAAAAGACTTACTATAGTTTAATGAAGTTAAATGATAGGGAAGCTTGGTAAATAAATACTACACTTTTAACATTTTTTCTATGTAAAACTGGGGGTGAAAATTGTGTCCTTTCCTTTTAGAATTAACTATTACCAAAATAGTAACTAGTGTTGAAAGGCATTGCATATTTAAGCTACTTCCAAAATAGGTTAAATCTCAATCTTCAGGTCCTTTTATGTCCTGCCTTTTACTGCTCCACAAAATGAAGATACAAAATGAGCTCTAACCTGCTCCACACCTCTCACACGCATCTTGTGTCAGAATAAAAGCGTTTTTCTGACCAAAATAATAGAGATTGTGTTCTTTGTCATGTCTTCCATGCTGGTATGAGTTATCCATAATGTGACATCTTACGACAATAGTACAAAATTAAATGGATACACAAATGCACGTAATAAATACAGCCAGGAAAGGCAGATTATGTTTGCAACTATATGTGTGACTTTCATTTGATTAATGATGCTGGAGCCATTTCGATGTTATAATTGAGATAATTTCCATTTTCAATACAAGAAAAATAAAAAAATAGCTTTTTTTTTTAAGGAAATAAACCCAAATATTTCGATCTTCATTTATAAATTAATGATTTATAAATCCCTTTTTATCAGTGTTGTGTGTGTATTTTTACGTACCGTGCAAAGGGAGGACATGAATGCTCAGGGGTTGAGAAAAGCATCCCAAGATGAGTGGGTCTGGAAGTAGGGAGCTGATCATCTCTGGCTGCAGTTACCCAAAGTGACACAGGCTCAAGCTTTTCCCTTTATTCACGTTTTGCCTACTACAAATACTATGTGTAAGATCTCCTTATTTCTCATAAAAAACCCCAACCCATTCTGTTTTAAAGAAGATGGTGCCATGTATTTATACATGTGCCTGTATCGAGGTAGTACTGAGTGTTCTGTTGGTATCTTGCAGAGGAATAAAGCATGTTTCACTGTAAAAATTGACTGTTCTGTAAAGATTGAAGGAGAATATATTGGAAACCCCAGGGAAAAGTCAAAGTGGACTTTATGATGGATTGGTAGCTGCTGGAGGTGTAGACCTTCGTTCAGGTTTTATTATATTACACAATTTCTGCTTCACATATTAATTCTTACCTAGTGTTTTAGAAATTGTTAGAAATCAATAGAAATCTGGTCATTTAAATAACAGGGAAAGTAGGAATAAATAGCTGAATCAATTGTTGTATTATCAAAAGTATCTGACTATGTTTTTATTGGTTTATGGCATTTATTGTCACCAGCACAAAGACAGCAGAATTGGCAATCAGTGCTGTTTCTGTGCTTTGATGACTCAATGCTCGAGGGAGGCAGAAGGGCTACTTCAAGGGTCTAAATAGAAAATGCAGGTCCTTGGAGTTCTGTCAGGCACTGCTCCTGCCTAGAAAAACATAGGTGGTTATTTTCAGCACCAAAATCTGCTGGTCATGAAAAGGCCTTTTTACAGGCATGTGCTGAAATATTCCATTTTTGATAAACAAGTATCTTGGTATCTAACTTATATCTAAACCTATAGCTTAACAGCTTATATCTAAGGCTTATATCTAAGCTCCAAAGAGGGCTTAGACATAAATTAGGTATTTCTACAGTTACCTTGCATCTTGGGCTATATCCATTTGGAAGGATCATGGGAAAATATCTTTCAACTTCCAAATGAGTGCTCTGACGAGCAAGTCAGGAGATTTTCCAAGGGGCAGTTCCATATAGCCAAACACCTATGTGCTCCTTACTCGGGATTTCATAATTCTTAATATATTTTAATCTTATTATCTTGACATTTTCCAAGGTAGCCCTCATTGTATTTTGCTTAAGAAAAAAAAAAGACTGCACCTCAAAGACATAAAAGAACTAACAATTCTTTCTGTTTTACTTTCTTTCAGGAATTAAGTTGGGAAGCTGCAGAGCATTAAAGGGATGTGCTTAATGTGTGGTGGCATCCTATGTGCAGGACATTTTATCTGAAGTAGCCCCAAACTTGTTGACTTCCAAGGTGGAAGGGGTAGATTCTTGGATACTCCTGTGCCTACAAAATAACCAAAAATGAAGGAGGACAATTGTTTACACGCCGCTCTCATCTGCCTGGGCATGCTGTGCTACAGCCATGCCATAACTACAGAAAAGCTGAACCACACAAGGCCATCGCTTCATGGGCACCATGAAAAAGGAAAAGAAGGGCAAGTTCTGCATCGCTCCAAAAGAGGCTGGGTGTGGAATCAGTTCTTTGTTATAGAAGAGTACACGGGACCAGATCCTGTACTCGTAGGAAGGGTAAGAAAGAATTTCTTTTTCATTCATCAGTTGTGAGTTGCCTTTTTTTCTTGCCATTACTTCTCTGTTGTATGAGCAGCTTCTTGAGCAGCTACTTACTCACCTAGAATTAATCGTTTTATTGAAGCTCAATTAAGGTACTAAGCAAAATACTGCCTAGGTGAAGACAGATTTTTCCATTAACCTCAGCAGTTGTTGAGCGAAGGTGTGTAAGCACAACAGCAAGAACCACAGCAACGACTTGAGCAGCAATATGTCTCGAGAATATGTGGTGTCATTCTTGGGTCTTTAAAAATAGTAATTAAAAATGTCATGCTTAACCAAGCAGCTCAGTAAAAGCGTACAGTTTAACAGGTATCTCCTCATCCTTTTGTTTTTAAGTTATAATGTGAGGGTTCTTTACAGAGGGAGATATGTAAACGTTTGCACGTGTATGTACACACATCCCTGACTGATATTTTTAGACTGTTACTGTCTGACACCAACAGAATATAAATACATAAATAAAACAGTATATTTGCCACTTTATAAATGGTCAGCAGAACTGTGTTGACTTAACCCCAGCACAGCAGAGTGGAGAACAGGCTCAATGACAGCAAATACCAGTCCAGCTATTCTGGTTTAAAAGCTGGTTATTACTGTGCAATTTGTAGACGTCAATATAAAATCCAGAAATCTGTAATTTGGCTCAATGTTTCTCTCATTCATCAAACTGAAGCGTGCCCTGGTTGTGAAAGTAAGAATGCTTAGTAAGCATTTGTTACTTTTATATTAAAGAGGTTGTAATTAAAAACTAGTTGGCAATCACCGATCGGCTCGTTCGTTACATCCCATCTGTCACTTCCCAGCTTTTTACATGCAACCTAGTAGAGTATGAATAGAATGAAGCACCCAAAATCTTGGTAAAAATTGCTATTTCTTCCAATTTCATTTGTATAAAGAACCTGTTACAGTTATCTTCTCGTGAATTCATAAACACATGTGTGAAATGTAGACCATCTTGTTAAGTTATGTCTGTTTCTCATTTTGTAGCTTCATTCAGATATTGATTCTGGAGATGGAAACATTAAATACATTCTCTCAGGTGAAGGAGCAGGAATCATTTTTGTTATTGATGACAAATCAGGGAACATCCACGCAACAAAGACACTGGACCGGGAGGAGAGAGCCCAGTACACTCTCACGGCACAGGCCGTCGACAGGAACACTAACAGACCTTTGGAACCACCCTCTGAGTTCATTGTTAAAGTCCAAGATATAAATGACAACCCGCCCGAGTTCCTTCATGAAAACTACCACGCCAATGTGCCAGAGAGATCAAATGTAGGTGAGTACTCGTAAATGCACTGCGGTTCCTGGCCTTATGGAAGAGGTTGCTTTGTCAGTACGTCTTGGCTTTGTTTAATTCCTATCATCTAGAATTTGGGGAAGCAAAACGTACTTCGTGCTCAGCCAGTGACTCAGTCAATTTATCTGACTGCTGACCAAATCAAACCCTGCACAGCTCCTCACTGTCACGGTTGATGTGTCTGTAGATGGTTCCCAGGACAGGACTGTTCCCTCCCAGGAGGAACGTGAGGGTCCCCTGGAATTTCTGGAGTGTGAATCCTCTGGGGTAAACATCAGTATCGTTCCTTTGGCAGAGCTGTGTAATAAAGCTAAGGAGTTACTGCCTCACTACTCCATTTTCATGTCCTGTTTGAGCTGGTGTCTATCTCAGGGATTTTCTACTGCAATGATTTCTCTGAAACTTACTGAGGAAAACGTAAAAGAAAACTCTATTGTGTGGCTGTCTAACAACAAAAGCAATATAACGCTTAAAGTACTGAGGAAGAAAAGCATAATGGTACAGAGTGACTGCTGACTTTTATATCTTCACTGTTTAGAACATTAATCCACATCACAGCTGGTGACAAATCTTTTTGGATCATATGAGTCTATTCTGTTGTATATAAATTGCCAAGTAAATTTTTTCATTTACCAAACCTGGAAATAAAAAAAGTTAAGAAATAGTTATGCTGTGTGACTGAAAGCATCTCTGCATGGTTCTCACCCACGTGTTTGCTTCTGACTGTCTGTATTCCTTCTGTGTCTGCTTTCCATTTTTAGGGACATCAGTTATTCAGGTAACAGCTTCAGACGCTGATGATCCTACCTATGGGAACAGTGCCAAACTGGTTTACAGTATTCTTGAAGGTCAGCCGTACTTCTCGGTGGAAGCTCAAACAGGTATTATTGAGCAGTTTATTTGAGTAGGACCTCAGAACTGGAACACATTAAAATGAAGAGCTACATCTGTTGAGTGAGGAGGTGCAGTTGGGTGTATCTGCTGATGCTTTTGAGCAAAGCTTCCCTCATCCTCTCGTGAATCCAGCTAAGTGCTTTCGCAGGC
>BJBW01003318.1:11236-120362 GCA_004320125.1 Scolopax mira
TGTGTTTATAGGAATTATCCGAACTGCCCTTCCCAATATGGACAGAGAAGCTAAGGAGGAGTACCATGTTGTAATACAGGCGAAAGATATGGGAGGACACATGGGAGGCCTCTCAGGGACAACCAAAGTGACAATTACACTTACAGATGTCAATGACAACCCACCAAAGTTCCCACAGAGTAAGTAACCGTAACATCCTTATTCACATTTACTATTAGTACCCCTATTTGTATAGTAGCAGGCATAGTCAAAGCTTCAAAAAGCAGTAGCTGATGGATTATCACAGCACAGGTGAATAGAGAAATACTATTTATACATTTTTGCTAGTAGCATTTAGAGCTTTGGTATCTGGATTATTTGCTTTGTGTTGCAAAATAGGAAGTTTGTTAAGGTAAAGATTAGCTTACAAAGATTCCTAACCTTGCACTTCATTTTTGAAATTGCTGGAACATATTATATTAGAAATATGTATCAGTGAATGGTGAACATCCAGAAGGATAAAAGTTAAGACTGAGCATGGCTCAAGACTTATCTTGACCATGGCAATACAAACCAAATTTAGTACAATCACATTTTTAAATTGATGGTTAAAGTGTATTACTGATGGTCAAATATCACATACAAAATTAATCAGGGCTGACATTAACAGATTAAGTCTTCACAGTTGGGTGGAAGAACATTAATGGACCCACACATCTGTTCTGCATCTCATCTCTGTGTGGGTTTGGGTTTGTTTTGGAGAGCAGTGTATGCACCATCCCAGCCCACCCTGTTTCTCCTCTGAGCCACCGTTGTGACACTGATACCTGTCACAGGTATGGAGGTGGCCATACCTGTGGCCATCTCTCTGTCAGCTCTTCTTCCAATGTCACGGCTTCCCAGTCCCTCACGCAAGAGCTGAAATGATACATCCAGTCCCTAAATGTAAAAATGTTGGCATTTTCTTCCATTCTAACAGGAAGCATTGAATTCTAGAAATGTCAGTTTTTAGATACCTCACAAAAACACCTTTTCACTTCAAACCATAACCTGGGACCCCAGTACATGGTATTTTGTTAAGTAACGTCATCACACAATGGATTTTCTTCTACAAATTCAAACCGTTTAACAGAGTGTTTTGGGAGAATATTTAAAGTTATCAGAAATGCCAAATAGCAGTTACTCCACTTAATCATTCGCATCGACTTAGAACCTTGATTTGCAATGCTTTTAACTCAGGATGAGGACTTGACCTGTTTATATAAATATCCGAGTGATTGACTTTTTACCCTTCTTTTCCTTTTTTTTTTTTTTTCTTTTTTGTTCATTGCTCAAACCCTTAGTGAGTTACGTGCTTAAATTCTGGGGGCTTTGTGACTGGAGTTAATGACCTATTTCGATGACATGTGCCAAATGTTTCTGTGGGTAATGAGCCAGGTCCCTTCCTGGTGTAAGTCTCCTGATGTTCCTGGGGTGCTCATGTAGCAGCAAAGAGCGATTATGAAGAGGGAGATAAATTAGATTATTTTACTTGTTCATGCTTTTTTCCCCCTAATTTATTAATTGCTGATGAAGTGGCAGAACATGCTGACAGAGGATTTGTACATTTAGGATCTGGTTATGTTGTCTGAACTCTGGGGTGGGTTGGGAAAAAGTCCTGGAATCAGGAACTTCAGTGCTGCCTGAAGGACAACTGCTGGAGGGAGAGGTTTCTCCAGGAGTGGTACTGCAAGGAAAAGCCTGTGGCAACACATCTGTGGGATGTTTGGGGATGGTTTTCCTATTGGAGTTTGAGGAGGGAAAGCCTTTTTTTTTGTTCGGTATGGAAACCTATACAAATTGCTATTTTCTGGCATGTTAAATTTTCATAACCATTCCTACCGTAGGTTCACACTCCAAATTAAAGCCATAGAAAGCCACAGATTTATTCTTTAGCTAGCAGAGCACAAAGCTCTTATCCAATGCATTGTGTGTAATTTGTGGCTCCTGAATGAATGGGCAGAAATCCTCCTGGACTCTCTGGAGTTTTAGGTCATACCAGGAGTCATGTGAAAGAGAATTTCCCTTCCGTTTTTGCAATAACATTTCTGATCTGGATGATAACCTTGATGTCACAACAGTTTCTGCATTCTGACTGACTGGTTGTCTTTTTAACCCTGCCCTGAACAGAGATACACAGATGGTGTGTAAAACATCAGCAAGGAGGAAGTTTGGTATAGATTAGCGACGTGGTCTAAGATTTCACAGATGACTTGCTTCTCAGAGCTCTTCATAACACAACGTTCCTTCAGGGGGATTGAAAATGTAAAAAAAAAAAAAAGACTGTGTTTATTTGGAACTTACAAGTTAAATGAGTAAATATACAACGGGAGGGCAGACTGCATACTTAAGGCAAATGTTCCTCCTCCAGGTGTGTACCAGATGTCCGTGTCGGAAGCGGCTGTCCCGGGAGAGGAAGTAGGAAGAGTGAAGGCCAAAGATCCAGACATTGGGGAAAATGGCTTAGTTGCTTACAGCATCATCGATGGAGATGGCGTGGATATGTTTGAGATTACAACAGATTATGAGACCCAGGAAGGCGTTGTAAAGCTTAAGAAGGTGAGTAACAGCCACTGCTGTGTGACAGAATGGTTGGTAAGAATGGATTACCACCTAAGCTTAAAGTATCAGTAAATGCAATTTCACTGACTTTGTTTCTAAAGCCGTGATTAACTGTTAATATTCCATTTCCCCATTAGCTGAATTGAAATGGAAGAAAATAACCAAGAAGAATTACATAAATACTGTACAGTGGATTAATTGCACAAACTAAATGAATTCATTATAAAAAGTCACGGTAAAATACCATGCCATCAGCTTCATTGTTAATGAGGTTTTGCCCAGTGCTGATAAGTAGCAGACATTCACTGTTGCTTTTTGTTCAGTGTGAGCAGCTCATGCCCTATAGTTTGAATTCTTCAGCTGTGCATTGCCCACAGTTCTGTTCCGAAGGAGTCCCAGGCTATGTGAAAAGCAGCAAAAACACGGAGGTGATTTCACATGCAATCTATCAGTGGGATATTTAAAAGTGTTATTAAATGAATTTTAAATTACAAAGTATAAATCATAAATCTTTCTCATTATTTGAGCATCATTATTTTGCCCTTTGTATCCTTCAAGCTATTCATCTCTCTTGGAGATAATCAAAACTAAAAAAAAAAAGGCCCAGGCAAGTTAAAATCAGAGTTATCCCTGCCCTGCACATCGGGGCAATCAGAACTACGCTGTGGGTCAGTAACTGTATCTGTTGTACAGGTGGGAGTGTGGTTTTGTGTATTTTAGAAACGTGGGTGAGCTGTCACACCATACTTTGTGAATGATGGTTGGCACCTGCTTCTTGGATGGGTAGAGGCAGAGTCATTGTGAGGCACCAATAGTGCAACGCCGCAGCCGTGTCACGTCGGTGACAATGCAGATCTGCTGTGGCTCTGAGTGGGCTCACAAAAGGACTTTCACCCCATGGGGCTTTATTTCACTCCCCTTGTAAAGTGCCGTGAGATCTACGGGTCTCAAGAGCTGCAGAAATGAACGCGCTGCAAACTGTCTTCATATTTCCCCTAATACTTAAATAATTTAACTTCTCTTTGTCCTATCTCGTGGTGCCCCCAGTAGTGATTCCAGGCACATCCACACCTCTCGAGGGATGCCTGTCAGCTTGGCCTGGCATGTTGTGGAGCTCTTTTCCTGGCCATCACCCTTTTGTGCTACCTGGAACGCCGCATGAAGAAAAGGTTAATTTTCCCAGTAAAGATGATTGTCTCAGAAATACATCAAACAAAGAGCAAGACAAGGACTCTGTCCTGATATTTTGAGTGCCTTCCTGTGCTGCTCCATACATAGAATGTAGCTCCTTCCCTTTGAGTCTTTATGTTTTTAAATACATTTCTGTCCAAGCTTGTTGAGAGACACTCACATTTGTTTAATGTCATCGAATCCTGAGGAACTGTTAACTGCTTTTAACTAGTTTCCCTAACTGTGGAACGTGTTGTCATCTTGTTTCTCACAGCTCCTAGATTTTGAAACCAAAAAGTCCTACAGTCTGAAGGTAGAGGCAGCCAATGTACATATTGATCCCAAGTTCATCAGCAACGGGCCATTCAAGGACACAGTGACGGTGAAGATATCGGTGGAAGATGCTGATGAGCCACCTGTATTTTTAAAGCCAAGTTATGTTTTTGAAGTACAAGAGAATGCAGCATCTGGTACCGTGGTTGGGAAAGTACATGCCAAAGACCCTGATGCTGCAAACAGCGCTATAAGGTACGCGTCCTTAGAGCAGGCTGCTTCTTCTAAGCGTTAGCTTTTAGAATCGTTGCACAAGTTATTAAGATAACGTGATAGATCTAGGGTAGTAATATTCTAAATTCATCCAGAATATGAATAACTTTACCCATATTGCCTTGGTTTTATGTCTTGTTCCATAAGCTACACCAAGAAAGCAAACCATGGTGATGTCTACCTGAAACATACTTAAGGACATCTGTGTTAGACTCCATTCTACATGATGTCTTCTATGAAATATTCTATGCTGTTATCACAGCATGTTTTTTCTCAAAAGACAGAAGTCTATGCAGTAAATTTTAGATCTATGCTGTAGAATAAAGATTAGATCGGGCAAATGTTAAGTATTGCTGGTGACAAGCCACATGCACACACCTACTTTCTGCAGCTATGTTGGGCAGACCACTCTTTGTTTAATTTTGTTTGTCATGTTTTCAGTTTAAATTAAAATATGAAACTCTGTTTTGTGGTATAGTTGACATTTTAAAGAATTGCAAAAAATGTGATTTGTATTAAGCTGTGCAAATGTGTAGATAATGGATAATATTTAATGCTCTGGTATCAATCAACATTCTGAGTAATCCAAAGATCAGAAGGCTTACAAGATCTTCATGATTAGTATGAAACAGAAGAAAATAAAAATAGCTCAGTAGATATTTGTACCATGTTTTATAAGAGAAGAAGATAGGTTGAGAAGAATATTTTGGGCATTTAATAGAGAGACTTCAAAGAACAATTTGATGTAATATTTTTTCCAAAAGCAGAAACCAACTGGCTGAATCTCCTTTAAAAAGAACTGCATATCATCCCTTTGACAACGGTGTTAAGGGTAACATTTATTTAACAACAGTAGTGATATAGGACAAATTTGGGTACATGAAAGTACCAAGTCCTTCTTTTATCTAATTACTGACTTTCAATCTTCTTTAGATATTCAATTGATCGTCACACTGACCTTGAAAGATATTTTATGATTAATGCAGAAGATGGCAATATCAAGACAATAAAAGCATTGGATAGGGAAGAAATTGCTTGGCATAATATCTCTGTCTTTGCAGTTGAAGTCCGTGAGTATTTCACTGAGATATTTTATAATCAGTGGTATAAATTCTGTAGCCTTCTAATCGTCTCCATTTGATAAGCTACAGTAAATCCTAATGGAAGTACTTTAGCTGATTTCATTTTTACCTGGATACACAGCTGGGATCTTGTTTGTTTTGAGGGGTTTTCCCGCTTCTGGTTCATTTTGGTTTTCCTTACTCCCATAGACAAACAACACCAGGAAGCCAAAGTTCCAGTTGCAATTAAGGTCGTTGATGTCAACGACAACGCTCCCAAATTCGCATCAGACTACGAAGCCTTTGTCTGTGAGAACGCCCGAAGCAATCAGGTACCTCTGTGCCCACCACCTTCCTTTCTTCAGGGTGTTAGACCAGTTTTGTGTTGGCAGCTCAAATGAGTAAGAGTAAATTAATGTTTATTTTGAAATTTTAACCAACTGCCAGGAGCACACAGAAAGGTGCTTTCCTGGTTTTATGTAATTTTATTTTATTTTGACTTGCTATCAAGATACAGACCTTGGGTACCCACCACCACATGGGCCCCAAGCTGTTTGGGAGCAGCTTTCCCATGTAAAAGCAGTTATCCCATGCTTTTTTTGGGTATTCGGCATCTTACTGAAAGAATCACAGTAGAGTGCTTGGAGGGTTCAGCCTCAAGATTTAGGCCTGAACCATCTGTGAGGAAGAGGGGGGTAATATCATATAAATCATCTGCACTTTGGGAGGTAGCGTAGCGTTTTGGAAAGGACATTGTGCCAACTCCCTCTGAGCTGCTGAATTTTCTGCATAATTTAATTTAGTCTACCAAGTTATCATTAGCACTTGTTCCTATACAGGAGTGTATATATTGGTGTACACTTTCCCATCTATAATTCTGTGTTGGTTAAATGTACTGTCAAATAAAGATTGCCTGTTCTAGCTTTGAGTCTGCTTTTGTGTTTATAATTGCATATATTTGTTGAAGTATTTGGGGGGGTTTCTGCTATTTCAAAATGCTTTGTATTCAAGGGATTTCTCAGAATGTTGTTTAGATGTGATGTAACCAGACCCGTTTGTTTACAGAGTGCTTTTCTTTTGCAGCAATTTATTACAATTAGTGCTGATGACAAGGATGACTCGGCCAATGGACCAAGATTTATCTTCAGTTTGCCACCTGAAATTATTCATAATCCAAATTTTACACTCCGAGACAACAGAGGTTTGTGTGAAGGCTCCCTCTATAATAGTGTCCAAAGAAATGACAAAGGAAAACTAATGGCCAACTTAATGTCGCGCATTAGCATTGTCATTAACTTGGTCAGAGTGTCTGTTTTCCAGAGATTTAGGAGAGGAAAGCAGAAAAAATACAGCTTGAAATACAGGGATGCTCTTGAAATAACACGATGTTTGTTAACTCACTTTCATTTTCTTGAATATATATATTTTAAATTTAAATATATTATTTTAAATCAAATAATCCACTGCCGTTTTATCTCCCAGGAGGAGGGTAAACAACACTGACAAAAGCTTTCACTAAATACAATTGGCAGATTTCCTTGATTTAAAGAAAACTTACTGGCTACGCTACAATTAGCCGAGGCAGGAAAGGTGTTAGGTTGCTTGTCTTTGCTCACCTTTCATGGACTAAATTCCTAATGGGGTAAAGCCACTGCTGCACACACCTTCTGGGGGAAAGTTCTGGTTTTGAAACACGCCCAGGTGGAGTGTATCTCAGGATATGGCTGTCCTCATCCCTTTGCCAATTTTCTGTTGGTGAAAAAACAAAAGACAGATTCAGTGAATAGGAATAATTATTTTACTTATTTAATTACAATCAATGTGATATCCTCGTTCAATGTCCATTTGTTATTTTCCTGCAGAAGGAAAATACTGCTTGAGCTTCTAAGAAATTGGTTCTAATTCGCAAGTTTTAATGTTTGACGGAAAACTTGAATAATTTCTGAAATGTAGAACTCTGTGGAACTGGTTTAAATAATGAATCCAAAGGATTTCTTCCAGGCTGCCAGACGTACAAAAGGCAACGTAATACAGAGATGTGATTTCAGTAACAACTTCTTGCTCTCAAGTGTTGTGTTGTGGTAGGCTTTATATCTTGATCACACCCGAAATGAGGGTAATTATCATCAGAGTTCCCAAACAAAATGTATGTTATTCTTGAAGGATCAAAGTAATACTGTTGCCTCGTGCTTGACACTTGTATGTACATAAGCAATTCATAAAGGATCCAGTGGAGGGGGGATATGTTTATCCTCTTTAAAGCAGTAAACCACATTTTTTTAAAAATCGATGAATATATTTTTAGAGAGAAGTAAATAAAAATGTATTCTTTGCTTGAGACCCTGAGGGCAAGTTTCTCTTTAAAAGATATTTCATGGTCAAACTGAAAATGGATTAGATTTTCTAATCTAACAGGAAGCACAGGTCAGAATTGAGATGCTGTGATAGAGCTGCAGGGAAATGGTGTTATGGCTCCTGACTCCAGCCAACTCCATTAATCCTTCATTTCCATATGCAGCAAATTCATTCTTTTTTTAAATGAAGATTATACCCAGATCAAAATGTTTTGTAATGGAAATTATGATGTACCTGAAAACATTGCAAAAGGTTATTTCAGCAAGAGTATTTAAGGATTTAGTTGTCCTGTATAATTTTGTGTTTAGGAAATGAGTAGTGTCATGGAACCCATCAGTTCCATCCTGTCTTTCCCTCCTATTTGTACGATTCTCTGCAGTGATGTTCATGCAGTTAATTTTACTACCCCTGTGTTTGTTTTTTAAAGACGTTATAGTGGAGAGCAAAGTAAAGAAGTTAAAATTCTATGTACTTCCATATAAGCAAAACTTCTCAGAGTGAGTGTGTTACTCTTTGCAAGTCAAATAATTTACATGATCATTTATAATTTCTTTTTTTCATTTGTAAATCTGAGTAGTCTATATACCATGTCACTGCTTTCAGAGGGAATTACTAGTTTTAAAGAAAAATGGCTTTATTAACTGTGGAGAACAGTTAATGAAAACTGCAATGTTTGGGTCTATTACAAAACTTTAAAGTGAATACAGTCCTATAATTATAATTTAATAGAGTTTCTTTCTACCAACTCCTAAAAGTAATCACATACTGCAGTAATCCAAAAAAACCTAATCACATTCTCCATCCTATTAATAGCCTACTGCGTTACCAAGTTTTTCAGCTGAGACTATCTTCATAGAAAACATGAGATAATGGCTTATCACACGCTGGGATAAAACACTGGATTCCTTTTGTGCTGTTTACTTACATTATACCCCGTAAATAAACAGCCCTGTGTTGGCCCAGGCTCTGCTCAGTTTTACTCCCGCTGAAGTCAGAGCTTCAAAAAAGAGCAGCAGAGGCTCAGGGAGCTTCCCAGCGCAGAGACGGGGGTTTAGCAAATGTTTTGGGGTTTGTTTTTTTTCCCCCCACCCTGCTTTTAATCCTAAAGCCCTTTCCTTGGACTCGCTGGCCACGGGTGGGGCCTGGCACGTACCCAGCACCGCTGGAAGGGCTGGGACCACCTTGGCTTTAAGGTGCACACCACTGTGGCCACGGCGAGGGGCAGCGATGCTCTGACACTCGGGTCAGTGCTTTAGGAAGGCTGGAATGCAATTTGTGAGTCCACTAAATCCAGTGACTAAAATCCACTTCTTTAATGGAAACGTGTCCTCCGGCTCTCAATTTCACACCTTTTAGGGAAGGAAATTTTGAATCACATGAACAAGAAAGTTGCGGATATTTCTGGGTTATCCACAACAATTGCCACTTCCTGGTAATGATTTTAGAGACAACTGGACCCCTGAAATTGTCTGGGTTTCTTGCTGAATCAGCACTCACATTCTGATACAGAATCATGAAATGGTTTGGGTTGGAAGGGACCTCAAAAATCATCGAGTTCCAACCCCCCATTCCACATGCTACAGTCAGCTGCTTTAGTCTAGCATCCTCCTTACACAATATACATGTTAACAAGCCCCCCAAATCAAAGCTGCACTGACCTGTATGTAGAAGAGAAATTGGAAACACATCAATAGGATCACCAGAGTAAAAGATGAAAATCAAAGGTCAGGAAGATCACTCTAACTATCACCATAAAGTAATTGTGAAGATTTCATGGAGGCCATAGGTAATCTTAACCATTGGATATTGGATATCCCAGATAATAATATCTGGAAAAATGAGAGCATGTGTATTTTTGAGATGGCTGTTTTCTTCCTCCTGTCTTGTGTTAACCCCCGTTGTGTTCGTTAAGACTGTCAGTCAAGTACTGCCCATATGTGTTAAGTGATAGTTTTAAGCTGGTATTGACATTTAACTTCTGTTTCTTGGCTTAAAAAATGTCATTATACCTGGATTATAGTTATACTCCTGGGTCTTGGAAATAATGAAAAAACGAGGATGAGAATATTAGCTAGGATTATATGTTATCTTTTATCTCAGTAAAAGAGGTTTTTTCCTCTTATGTATATTATGTTTCTTCTAAATGCGAGAAATGAACGTAAACAGGAAAAAAAGTTTAAAAAAATGACCTTTTAGGTTTGATATGTGATAGTCCTTTTTTAAATTTTAGCCAGGCATATAGATTGGATTTTTCTTTTAACAACAACAACAAAAAATTAAACCAGAAATCACTTCAAGTTAAACCATATAAATCAACCATTGGATCAAATTCAGCCTCAGCATAATGTAATTGACTGCAGTGGAATTGGCCAGTCTTTACAACAACTGAGTAATCTGCCATCCTTATCTTATTTCTACTTAGGAATAGTATCTAAGTAACCAAAATTCAAGAAAAATACAATGATGTGATACAATCTAATATAACAAGAACTGCGTAGCCCACAGCCTAAATATCATACTATATGATATTGCTTGTGTTTCCTTCCATACTGCCCTTGCAGCCTCCAAGCAGTCCTAGCTCAGCCCACTATTAATGTTCACATTTTTTGCCCCAAGAATAATCTGTCCTATTGTGATCTTTCATTTAATAGAGCACATCCTTGTTCTTATATTGAAGTAATCAATTATTAAATGCATTTTAGAGAACCCTGTGGAATAGTTTTATTCTATATCAATATATATTAGTTCAAGTATTAGTTGATAGGTTAATAGATACTAGATGCTACGTTTCTATTTATATCAAACCATTAATTTAGAGTCCTAAAATAAGATTCCTATCACACAGACGCTGATGTCACTAAGGTCCTTTAAAAAACTGTGCTGCAAATGTGCAACAGCTGGGCAGATGTGGCCTGTAAACATTTAGGAGGTTAGAAGGACTCTGAAAAGAGACAAAGGGCACCTCCAAAACCCACAAGCAATAAATAATCAGATCTTTACTGTCTTCTCTGCCTTTAGCAAATATGGCCATCATGTAAAGGAGAAGTTAACATGCTGTTTTCTATCCTGACGTTATTTTTGTGAGATTTCAGTGTCGGAAAGACTACAGTTGTGTCACGCCGAGGTGACCACGCTGGGCATCAGGTGTGGTGGCCCTGGCAGGAGAGGTGTACGTATGGGGAGATGAATTCATTTGGCACGGGACGATCAGATCCTATGACAGTCCTAACAGAAACCCCATCCCTTCTGGTGTGATCTGCAGAAGTCCCTGGTAGGAGAGCCAGGGTCCTACTGCAAACATCCCTCTCATGCCATGCATTGACCTGTGCCCACCAAAACTGGTTTCAGACCTTGTCCTACCTCAGGGGCACTGCCTGCACGGGTGATTAACATAAGGCAAGAATACTTCTCTTTTGGTATAATTTATTCACAAACTTTCATGGAAACAGTAGTGATTAGATCATTAAGAGAGGTTTTATGATTTGCATTATTAAATGCTGGAATTTATGCTGACTCTTCAACAGGGAGATGATTAATCGTCTGCGGTGCCCCGAGGCAATAGTACCACGGGTACTGTTGGAGGTGAGCAACCCTCCCTCAGCAGATAAAAGAACCAGTCCTTTCATTTTTTTTTCCCCTTTCCACTATAAAGTGAAAATTAAAAGAAAAGGTTGCATAAATTCTCATCCTAAACTACTTCTTGAAGGTCTGAAAAACCATACGATTGTCTCATTTTATTTGCTTCAGGAGATGTGCAGTTTGATAAACTTTGGTTCAATTGATGAACCAAATGAGGAACAAGGAGCACAAGAAAGAAACGCTGTTGGTGTTCCCTCACCTTTTCATGCCGTGGCCAGGAGCAGGAAGCACTGTCCATTTTGTCCCACGGGTTCGTGTCATTCCCAATGCCTTTGTGGCAGGAGGGTGAAGGACTCTCCAAAAATGACCTTCTCTGCTGAAAAGGCAGTTGGGGTTCCACCCTCTGCTCCAGGAGGCCAGCACCTGCTCAGTGAGGACAACAGGAAACAGTGTTAGACCAAGGCTTTAAACTCTTCCCCACAGCCACGTAATTCCAAACGTGTCCAGGCATATGTGCATGTGTGGGCAAGCTCTACGAACTCTGGTTTTGGGGGAGTTTGGGCCAAAAACAGGTTTTTATAAAATGCTTTGGTATTGGTACAAGTCATGCTAAAGCATCTGAAAATTCAGAGCCCTTGCAGCAAGATGCATTTTTCCAGTATTTACTAAGAGGATGACTTTGTGGGGGGGGGAAAAAAACCTCTAACAACGACTATCATCTCTCTTGTTTGAGCAGATAACACGGCGAGCGTTCTCGTCAGGCGGGAAGGATTTAGTCGCCAAAAGCAAGATTTATACCTTCTTCCTATTGTCATAAGCGACGGCGGCCTCCCCCCCCTGAGCAGCACCAACACCCTCACCATTCGGGTCTGCGGCTGCGACAGCAACGGCTCCCTGCTCTCCTGCAACGCCGAGGCCTTCGTCCTCAGCGCCGGCCTAAGCACCGGCGCCCTGGTCGCCATTCTGGCTTGCATTGTGATTTTGTTAGGTAAAAACTAAAAAAAAAACCACCAACCAACCACCATCACTGTCTTGACTTGTTTGTGTCGTTAAAAAAAACACTTACCTTCCCTTCAGCTCCAAGGTGGATCATTTAATCTTTTAATTCCTTAGCTTTTAATTCCATAGGAGGTACTAGCTTGCCTGGCTGGAATGCAGTACATGATAAGTGCAACACCAAACACCAAGGTGTTTGCCAACACCAATAATAATAATAATAGCAATATTATTATTAACTCCAACACCAAGTCTAGGTGGGCGCAAAGAATGTCCTTTTGTGGCCTCGTATCAGTTCTAAAGGAGGTCAGGACACACAGTTTCAGGTTTTGTGTCTCCCCTGGAGGACAGGTTCCTTATTGAGACCAGCTGGGACGAATGGCTCCTGCCAGCTCCTTCCTCCAACTCCCCTTGCAGCAAAGACAAACAAATGGCTCCCAAGACCTGCTTTTAAGAGAGGGCTGTAAAGCATTTCCTGATGATTAAAAAATACTTATACAAGATGTTTTAATTTGCCCATACTAATTGATAGTCTTTCTTTCTTTAAATTTTTTTATGTTACTTTATAGAAACTTGAAGTGAGAAGAAAGACAACGACAAAGGCATGTGGTTTGAGGTGGTGCTTAAAAAAAATTCCATTTTCATGGAGATGAAATATGGAATTAGAGTTCAGCTTTGGGCACACAGGAGAGAGAGTAAAGCCTCCTCTTTGTTGTGTTACAGACATTCGTGTGATTGGGCTGCTCAAAGGCAGGGCCCCAGCCTTCACGCAGCACTGGGGGCCCACAAATGAATTAGTCTTGCAGTAATGAGCAATTAGTAGGAGCGGTGGCATTCAGCCCAAACAGAAACCCTCAAACTACTATGTTCAGCTCCGTGCACAAACATGAGTGTTTTTCCCCAGCTAGGGACAGTAAAAATGCAGATGTTAGCAAAAACGAACTGCAGCACAACAGCCAAGGTTTCAGTGAACACAATCTCTTCATAAAGCAGCTACTGTTTGAGAGTGATAACTTGCTTTTTCTTTTTTCTCTTTAGTCATTGTAGTGTTGTTTGTAACACTGAAAAGGCAGAAAAAAGAACCCCTGATTGTTTTTGAAGAAGAAGATGTCCGAGAGAACATCATTACTTACGATGACGAAGGTGGAGGAGAGGAAGATACGGAAGCTTTTGACATAGCCACGTTGCAGAACCCTGATGGCATCAATGGATTTATTCCCCGGAAAGACATAAAACCCGAGTATCAGTATATGCCCCGGCCAGGGCTCCGGCCCGCTCCCAACAGCGTGGATGTTGATGACTTCATCAACACCAGAATACAGGAGGCTGATAACGATCCCACGGCTCCTCCGTATGACTCTATCCAGATCTATGGCTACGAAGGGAGAGGCTCAGTGGCTGGTTCACTTAGCTCCTTAGAGTCAGCCACCACAGATTCTGATTTGGACTACGACTATCTACAAAACTGGGGACCTCGTTTTAAGAAACTTGCAGACTTGTATGGCTCCAAAGACACTTTCGATGACGATTCTTAACAATAAAGTTTAAGATTTGGCCTTAAGAACTGTGTCCGATGTTCTGAAGAATCCAGAAGAAATGTAAGCAGGTATTTTTTTAAAAATCAAGACAAAAATCTCATTTAAACATTTAAGTTTGACAGAGAGGATTCCTTTGATAAAAAAAAAGGACATAAAAGTGGTAAATACTGTGAAGTACCTTTTCCTACAGAAGGCAAATATGGAAGTTGGCTGCCAACTTCACTAGAGGAAAAAAACCCACTTAAGAAATACAAAATATTTAAATGAAGGAAAATGCTAAAAGCGAACCTACAAATAAGGGAAATCTTTTATGTATTATGAACATCTAAATCTTTTATGTCAAAGAAGCTTCCACAAATTAGAAAAGATAACAGTTCTGAGCTGTAATTTCGCCTTAAACTATGGACACTCTATATGGTAGTGCATTTTTAAACTTGAAATATATAATATTCAGCCAGCTTAAACCCATATGATGTATGTACAGTACAATGTACAATTATTATGTCTCTTGAGCATCAAACTTGTTACTGCTGATTCTTGTAAATCTTTTTGCTTATACTTTCATCTTGAACTAATACGTGCCAGATATAAAAACTCTGTCTTGTTGCAGTGGGAGGCGCCCTATTTCTATGTCATTTTTAATGTATCTATTTGTACAATTTTAAAATTCTTATTTTAGTATACATACAAATATCAGTATTCTGACATGTAAGAAATGTTACAGCATCACACTTATATTTTATGAACATTGTACTGTTGCTTTAATATGTGCTTCAATATAAGAAGCAGACTTTGAAATAAACTGATTCTTTTTTAATTCTTGTTCTGGTTATTAAGCATATAAGGAAAAACATAGTGTTTCTAATGTCCCATTTATAGTTCTGACTAATTTACTACAATTGTGACCTTTTAATAGCCTTATTTATTATGTGTTTGTAGTTGGTTTGTTGCCTTGTTAAGTGATTATTTAAAAATCAAGTACATTTTACAAATGTTTTTTAGATTAAAAAAAAAATGTAACGTCTGGTGAACACTTTGTACCCTCTCTATCTACAGCTTGTGGCTGCTCCCAGAACACAGTAATAATCTCCATATAATACTACTGTGTTTTCTGGGTTAAATTAAGTGTAATACTTTTCAATATTTCCCATGTAATATGCATTTATCTTATATCTTAGAAATTCCAGAGGTTTCAGAAATGACTTTATAAGTGGACAGGAGTACTCTGTACTTACAATTTACTCCAGACTTGTGAATTTCCCTATCTGTGCTAAGCTTCTGCGGGTTCTAGAGACTTAAATCTGACCCAATTTAGCTGTAAGTTCCCTAAAGACTGTTCTACCTGACAATTACCTTACCTGAGTAGTAATTAAGATTCTGGCACTTACTTTTCTTTTTCTTTTGAATTTTTTTTTTTTTTTTGCATTTACTGCAGTAGAATAGCATCATCTACTGATAGGAAGACATTTTAATTTGTGATGACAGAAATACAGAGTGCTTTCGGAGTTGTCCTTTGTAATGTATGTTTTTAATCGAAAAATGATCTATAACTTTTTTTATATTAGTTCAGAATGAGCAAGGGATTGGAATACATTCCGCGCATCGACATTTTCAGCATCTGTGTACAGCTGTACTTCTGCTAAATTTAATATAGTTTGCTGTTTAGGGTCAGAGATCAGCAGCTGCAATATGGGAAGAGGCAATAAATAGAAATGATATACATTTTTCTACCGTTCATTTTACAGACCCTGTCCTTCATTTGCAGTCAGGTTCCAAACTGCTTGATCTGAGAGGAAATCTGATTTGTTGGTGTATTCCTTTTCTGAAGACCCCCCCCCATATATGTAGTTAGATTAAAATTTAACTCGTTAAAATTATGAATGATGTTTCAGCTCTATATTCATAACATATTCACCTGTCCCATTATATCCCTATGTTTTATAAGGCACAGTTTGCTAAATCAGCAGATTTGCTCTACAATGTTTAATGTAATATTTCACTTTATTATAGCTGTATGCATTCTATATAATTCTATAGTTTATTATTAACTTGGTTCAAATTTCTTTGGTTGTTGATTTTTCTCTGTTTATAATCCAAAGAATATTTTGCTAGATTTGCACATTTCTCCATTATAAATTTAAATAAACATTAAAAAATCAACTGAGTATCAATTTACAAATTAACAAGTGGAAATAAAGTAAAAAAAAAAAAAAAAAGTCATTTGTAGGACTCCATCCTCATTGATGCTATCTGGGTTTATTTCAGTATTGAGCAAGTTTTAGAGGTAATAACTGCATTTTTTACATTTTTATGTTTAATTTTTAAGAAGGACGCTGTCGACTACCTTTTTTTAATAGCTTTCAATGCTTTGAGTTTTAGCCTCTATTGTTTGTAGCACTCTCCTAGATGCTTGGAAATAAATTTTCTTTCCCTGCTGGTTTTGTCCTTTTTCATTTGATTATTTTCCTCCCTTTCCCAGCGAACGTGCACGGGAATTACACTCATTGCAGCCCCCGACCACCAGCCCCTTCTGGCTCAGCCTCGGGACCTTTGTTCGTGTTGAACTTCAACGGAGTCACGGGTTTGTGACCAGGGAGTGTGAACCCCAGCCCAGCGGGGTTTGGAGTTTGTCCTGGTGTTCCCCAGGATCTGGATTTGGGAAGGGATTTGGTTGCAGGAGTTGTTATTTTAGTGCAATCTCTCTCGCTCTCCCGATGCAGCTCGGGGATGGATGGAGCCTCGCAACCGGGGAAGGCAACCGAAAGACTAATTACGACTTCAGCAGACAAACCCTAATCATAAGGAGGATCACCATGCCTCAGCCAGGTAAGGCAAGGGACAGAAGCAAGCACAGATGATGTTTTGGCCTCCAAAGTCCTGCCTGAACATTCAGACATCATTTAGACAGCAAAACCCCTCCGAACCCCCTCAGCAACTGACAACATGGCCGTTGTGACCAGGAGTGATGTTTATTTGGAGAGCTGAGTGTGCTCCTGTTGGCAAAACCAGGCAGCTCCTCAGCTGGCTGCTGGGCAGCAGAAGAACTCACCTCTGAGCAAGGTTGATGTCCCTCCTTCCCACCTACGTACGTCCACAGCTCTTTGGTACATGGCTTCTCTCCTCGCTGGCAAGAAGCAATGAGGAATGCAAGTTCCGTGCCGGTTGCTAAGGAAACTCTTGAAATTTTCCCCTGAAATATGGAAGGTTAGAGGTTAGATCACCTCGGGCATGTTCTTGCTGTTATGTCAAGTGGGTTTTGATGCCGCGCCAAGGGGTTCAAGCTTGTGAGCTTGCCCCCAACATCTACGTCACCGTGTGCAGGACAGTGCCTCAGAAACCACAGATGAGAAAAGCTTCTAAACAATGTCCGTGTTTCCTTGGCTCCATGTTGTTGACTGACCGACAGAATGAAATGCTGAATTTTACCATGTTGGTGCTGAGAAGCTTACAGAAAGAGAGAACGAGACTTTAAATCAAGCTGACAAAGAGGCAGCCGTAGCTTTCTGGGACACAAAAGCCTGGAATTCTTTTATGACTTCCCCACCCAGCAGAATTCTCAGCATTACGTGTTTTTGCTGAAAGACTCAGTAAAAAAAAGAAACTGATCTAGGTGGACCCTGTGCAGATTTCCACTTTGGTGACTGAAATACTGAGCTACTGTAACCAAAGCAATCGCCACCAAAATCACATTCTGAATGAAAAAACCCACCCAAATATACAATAGAAAGGAATGGCTGGTGTAAGGAGACAGGGTGAGCTTGTCAGAATTAGTAAGAAAGAGGTCTCTGGAGCCTTGCTATTGTTTCCATGAATTTGGGCTGAGACTGGGGATAGACCAGTGTGACCCAGCTCCATGCCCAGGCGTGCTAGTGAACAAGTTCTCTATTTTTTAATGTCACTAATCTCAGTGTTTGCAGGGAAGGCTGTTTCAAATCCTTGAGTGCCCGGACACGGATGGCTACGAAGACCCAAGTCAGAAGCAGAACAATGTTGACCAACTCCACCCTCTTCTCGACTGAGATCGATAGATTTGTACTCACATGGAAAACATGCTCCTTGTAGCTCTCCACCCAGTCCTGGGCCTGGTTTCCAAATTCAGATCTTCTTCTGCCGTCTCACAGCAGGGGAAGTGCTGACACTAGATAGAGAAAAAAAAAAAAAAAAAAATTCACTCCTTTTTTTTTTTTAAAGCTCTTCCCTGAATTTTATGACATGCCTAGCATTTTTTGTGGTTAGCAAAAGAGACGACTTAGTCTTTGTGGCTGCTTTGGGCTGAGGTTATTGACTGCTTTTTCACTTCCCCCCCACCCCGAAACAAGTGAGAAACATGTTTATTTTACTTGACCAGATCCATATGCTGCTCTCCAGGCCTCCCTGCAAGTGAAGGCTTTATTTTGTTTGTTGTTGTTTGTCGTTGTCTTCTTTTCCAACCGAATTCATTCCATGAGTCCATGACTCACCATTTGGCTGCCAAGGCACTTCTTTTCCTCCCGCTCTGTCACCAGAGCCACTTTATAAATATGAAGCATGTCTGTATTGTTCTTTGGGACATACAGAGGCCTTAAGAGGGGCAGGGGGGGTGCTGTTTTGGGTTTTTTTTTTTTAATTTTTAATTTGGCTCTCCAATGCGTTCACTTCCACAACTACAAAAACTGTCTTTCCCTGTTCACGTGCTGTGCCCAGTGCCCTGTTTGTGGGTGGTGAGAAGTGATTTTTCAGGGAATCATAAAACTCCCCCCTGCTTGGCAGGGCAGCTTTGGAAAGCCCCCTTGTCCCCCTGCCACCAAAGGTGGCCCTCCTTCCAGGAGACTGCTCTCCCTGCCGCAGCCTGAGCTCATATTTTCCTTCTTCTTATTAGGGTACTGAAGAAAGTCATCATTAATCAAATGCAAGCACATTTAGCAAAGTTCAACGTGTATGAAAAATTTATGTCAACCTTTAGGCTCTATGACAGCCCCAAGGCTTCACTTAATAAGTTCTATAATGACTTACTGTTAATGGCCAATTCACATTATCTCTTTGAGGGCTACTGGGCCTTTCAGTAACATTTGCCATTATTGATTTTGGAGCTGTTGTGCGGTACCCAGGCACAGAAGCAAAACTGTTGTTTATGTTGCTTTCTAAAATGGAAACTTGGCTGCATTAAACTACAGAAACTCACAGAACATACTTATCTCTCCTGTTAATTTATGTGGCTCTAGTACAGCCAATAGTGAATGAAAGGGCAGCTACTTGGCAGGGGGGGTGGCGCTGGCAGAAGCTCCTGAAAATCACTAGAAATTTGACATATCTTGTCCATTGATTTAGCAGAAATCTCCACTTCAAAACCCATCATCTGACTATCTATCACCCTTGCTAACAGGCTCAGGAGAGGTCAGAGGCAGAATGGCTGACTGCTCTAGGTTTTGCACTTTTGGTCGCTAATGAATCACATTTCATCTCAGACATTCAATTTTTTTTCAGAATTTCAGCATCTGCGGGGGAAAAAATAAAAAAATATTAGAAGGGAAAGGTTTCTGACAAACTGAGCACTGCCTATTCCTGTGGCTGTACACACCGCTCCTGCAAATGCTTTTTTTTTTCACTAAACACAATCTCTCAAGATTGTTCAGTCCTCATAATTGTGGTATTATTTCCTAGAGCCCGGATCCTCTGTACCCTCACTATTTAGCACTAAATGGTAGGGCTCACAACAGTAAGTATAATGAGGTAACAGTGCTGTAATCTAAAAGTGCTCCCACACCACTGGAGGCAAACACCTCGTGCTGTGCTGAAATGTCCTTAAATGAAAGAACACGAGCCCTTTCTGTGCCTGCACCCGCTGCCACCACACTGCAGCCCGTGCTGGAGAGCCCGCTGGCATGTCAAGTCCCTTGCATGGAGAAAAATTCCACCAATAACACCTAAGGGCTCCCCAAGCCCCACTCAAATGGCATGCCTTTTTTTTTTTTGTCATGGCCACCCAAAGAGGAGTGATTGTATGTTTCATTCGTGTAAGTAACAATACGCAACAACAGTAAATGGGGGGGATAAAAAAAATGGAAGAGGGAACTAAATAAAGCCATAGCACCTGCTTTAAAACACACTGAAAATCCAGAAGCAAGCAGCAGGAATGCATTGCATTGAGATATAGACTGTAATTCACCAGCAAGGTCAGCACCTGCTATCGAGCCACTATAAGAGGTAGATCAAAAATCAGAAGTTTTCTCTTTCTTGCTGCCCCCTTTCCCAGCTCACTCCCCAAACTGAACTCGCTGAGCGCAGAGACACAAGGTCAGAACCCCCCCTTACAGAGCACACAGACTCACCAGCACCTAGAACATGGATACGAGGTGTTTGGGTCGGGTTTTTTTTTGCTGTTGTTGTGCCTGATGGTCTGTTGTGAAGGCACCTAATGCTCCCTGGAGCCACCTGTAGATGCTCCTGCACCACCAGCTTCACCTTCCTGCTGCTGGACCTGGGGGGGCAGAAGAAGCAGGGGAGTGTGTTCAGACAGCTGCTGGCTGCTTTTCAACTGAGATGACAGTATAAACAAGCTATTTATCACCAAACTCTTTAAAGAATTAAAAGCTGTGCATAACCCTGTATATTCCAAGGAGACTATTGCTGGTAAACTGCTCTCGGCCATAGAGAATAATCAGAAACTTTAGCAAGCTCTGCCGTTAACCCTGCTTCAAAATAATAAAAAGGGCATCTGTACTTAAAAAAATCTAGCACAAAATGTCTGCATGATAATAGCAGAGACCAGAGTTTTAACGAGAATTGGGGAAAAAGAAAGACTAGAATGTCTGACTGTTTATTTGTCCTTGGTGGATTACGAGCTAATATCAAACAGTCCCTGCTTTTTTTAGCACGGAGGTCAGCGTGGAGCTGTGCTATGAAAAGAGCACTAGACTCCCCCTGCACCTATAAAATTCAGAACCTAAACTAACCCTTCCAGAGCGTGAAGGCATGAAGCCTTATGCCAGCCATTCGTTGCAGAAGCAGCCCCTTCCCATCACAGGTACAAGAGGTGAGCCAAATTTCAGTACCAGCCAGCTGGGCTGATTATTTGGCACCATGGAGGCTACTGCAATAATCATCTGCTTCTGAGAGCCCCAACCACCTCCTTCCCTGTGACCTCCCTCCTTATCATTCTTTGCTACCAATCTGTGTTGGCTGCAGAGTCTAAAAGGGCTAAATTTATGGTCTGTTCCCGTGAGCCAGGAGCTGGAATACTCACTCACAGAGGAGAGACGAAGGGCTACCTGGCCAGCCAGGGGGCAACCAGCCTGTCCTGGAAGCATCAGTGGGTCTGCCCGGCTGTGGAGCTGCATCTGCCAAGAGAACAACCCACTGTGATCAAACCACCAAAGAAACCACTTCTCCTCTGATGAGAAGACATCTCAGTTTGAGGAGTTAGGCCACTGATGATGAGCAGGATTTCTAGGAAGGTCAGCAGGCAACAGGAGAGGTGCTGAAGCAAAGGCAGCAGGGGAAGGGGGAGGAGCTCACCTTAAACCAGCCTCGTCTCCATGTGTTCAATATTTGTCTAAAAAGCCCTTTCAGGGAGGAGAGAAGATTCAGGCAAAGTACTTTGTTGCTGATTGGCAGAACGTCACCTGGGGGGGAGAGAGAGAAGTCTACAAGATAAGATAATCTGAGCACGTATGAAGGTGTAAAGGGACGTGGTTCTGTCTCAGCCCCCTCCTCCTCCAGCCACCACGCTGGTTGTGTTGCCACCAAGGGAGACCCAACACCGAAGCACAGACGGGGAGACAAATCAAGGGGGGGGGTGGAAAAGGTTTGCTTCCATGCTAGAAGAAAGAGGGCTTTTTTGAGGCCCTGCAGATGGGAACATCTCCCTTCAGGAGGTCCCTGCAGATCCGCTGAGGGTGCAAGAGTCAAGACTACTGCTGACTTCAAATATCACCTTGCAGCTCTTAAAAATCCCTTTCTTTCTCTCACAACCCCATTAAGCTTTAAGAAGAGTGTCTAAAAAACTTTAATCCATTCTCTGCTGGGTCCCTTTCCAATCATGTCATGCTCCAGGACTCTCCCCCATCTCTGCTGCCATTGCAGTGGTGGGGTCAGGTCAGGGTATCGCTATGAAGCATTAAAGATCATTCACAAAAGCCTCCTGGTTCCTCACTGCTGAATGGCAGTGAAGTGGGATGTCCAGCAGGTAAAAGACTATTGCACTTAATGGTCCAAATTAAGAGTTATTTATCTGCCAAACAGTGTCCATCTCTCTCCTTCAGAATTAGTCACTGTCTGTCATTTTGAATCCTGTCATCGTTCAAACTCAGATGACTCCATCGTTTGCACTGGATTATTAGACCTGGTTTCTGACACCTGAACTCCTCACCTCTCTGAGGGTCTCCAGGCAGAGTTCAGCTTTTTTAACTCTATTTGTGCTACTCACAGGAGAGGACAGGTGCTTGATTTGGTCTTTGGGGTTTTGTTGTTGTTGTTTTTTTTCCCCTGAAAGATGCAATTCTCTTCGTTAATCTCTTTTAGAGTACATTTAAAAAGCATTCTGCTTGCCACCCCGAGTGCTCCATTAATGTCCTTGCCACAAGCATCCAGAGCTCAATGCATTACTCTCTGTAACGGAGATGTACGGTACAGGTTTAATTTGTTACAGTTAAAGATCAGTGTTGTCAAGGAGGAGCATAATATCACTCTCAGCAGTTTAATGAATAAATAAGATAAATACTAAAGCATTGCTCACTTCTACAGATCCTTCTGGTTCATTTGCAAAAGGTACAAGGAGCATAGATGTTGCCTAAGGAACGAGGGCAATGTTTGTAAAGTTTAGGGCCCATATTAATCAGAGATAAGGCCAGAGGGATCACTAGAGTTACACGAGGGAGAAAGGTGGCCATATGCAAATTTAATGCAGAATAGTCTCACCCTGCCAAAAAAAAGAGAAAGAAAAACACAGAGGGGTTTAGGGGCTGCCAGTGCATATTATTCAACTTTCATTAACTCTCCTAAGAACAAGCCAGAGAATTGAATTTGGATTCTTGCTGCAATGCTAAACTGCAGCCCATCTGTTTTCCATCCCCAACATTGGATAGACCAAAATTTAAGAAAAAAAAAAAAAAAAAATTGCTCTAAGATTTGAAGGTTTAAATAGCAGTTACCTCAAAAAATCGTGTGCATCTCCCTGGTTCCAGCGATGCGTTGTGTAAGAGCATTTTGTGTCCGGGCTGTGACGCCGGTGTTTGAACACCCCTTGAAATGATTCAGGAGTTTTGCTTGACAAACGGTTGCTGTGATCCAAGGCCCATATGGCTTGTTTTGGAGTGTGTAAAGGTCATTGCTTCTGTTAATACAACTCGTACAAATACTTCCCTGCCATCTGACGATGTTCCTCCTTATTCAGATTGGCAGCCATTCCCCCCTCCTCCCCCCCCCCAATCTGGAATTTCCTTTCAACGTGGGTTGTTGAAGTGGAGATGATAACAGTTTTAAAATCAAAGGTTGAATGCTTCTGTTGAGTTATACTTGGAACCGACCATGTTCTGTACAGTGAGAACATCCCATATGGAAAGGACATATGTGTTGGATACAATAATACATAAATAGTGGATACAATTTTATATAACCCTTATATTCTTATAGCTGTTACATATACTCCTGTAATATGAGACAGGTGAAATGGATGGCTGGCTTACTTCGTCCATATGTCGAAAGCTTACACAATAAATAGGGAGGTTTCGAGACAGATTTAGTTTTTCACTATTTTTCAAACATTTGTGTTGACATAAGACACCCTTGAAAACGCTGCTGAGATGTCCTTACACAAGAACACTGCAGACAGCACTGTAACGTCACGAGATCCACCTCAACACACTCAACACACACACAAATATTTGTAAATTGTCCACTATAAACCACTCAACCTCATTTTTTTCCTGTATTAGTTTTCAGAGGAACAGCGTAGGTGAAAAGTTTCATAGAGTACGTTAGAGCTAATATTAAAAGAATCCTGACAACTGGTTTTGTTATGGAGTTTCTGCTCCATCACTAAGGTTTGGAGCAGGGATGTGGAGCCTGGCAGGAGGAGAACCATGTCATCCCTGATCTACACTCAGCTCTCCCTATGAAAACCCATCCAAACATAAAAAAAAGTAAAAGATTCAGAGGGGAGGAAAAAAACCAAAACCACCAAACCCAAGCTGGCCTCTCAGCGTGCAGATGCTCAGGGAGGACCTGTTAGCACTTGGCAGCCAAATTCTCTGAAGAGTCTGGGCAGCAAAGTCTCCCATCTTCTCCTTGCCCTCCCCAGGCTCAGCATCAGCCCCCACCGAGGAGCTTGAGCCTTGAGCTGCCTCTGAAGATGTGGGAGGGCTCAATGTAATGACACTTCTGTTTATTTTAAAGGCAGGCAAACATGTTTTCTTAAGAAATTACAGTCATTCTATGAAGCTGTGCTACGCCGGGTCAGAGGCCAGGGAAGAGTGAAGACATTTCACGCTCACAGTAAGGTCGTTGCAATCATTCTTTTCCTCACGACCACTGTTAGTACTTTAAGGCATTAATTTACAGAACATTCCAGAAATTGGGGGAATAATTGTTTTCCCTCTTGTGCCCAAAAAACTAGAACTAGTTTTGCTGTAATATTTTTTTTTAAACATTCTTCTTCTAATTTTTAGTGTCTTTCTTTTTTTTTTTTCCTTCCATTTTTCTGTCAGTAAATACGAAGCACTGACACCACGTTTGAGAAACCTTTCTTAGGCTTACTTTTTGGGGAGGAGGTCTGGGGAAATATGATGTTCTCTCAACATCTGTTCCCTGGAAATGAATCACCTATCAGCCAAAGAACCTAATGGTTTGTGGCCATGTGGATATTAGAGTCACATTAAGCACTGAAACGTAGCTGCCTTCTTCCAACAGGTACTCCAGTAGCCAACAAGCCCTATAGAAGCAATCCACACACTTCTTCATACTCCTGATTAAAAATTAGCTGTTTTAACTGAGCTGTGTGCCCCTGATACATTAAAGCAGCATTTAAAAGACTTCAAAGCTCTGTTGGTGCCCAGTAGGGGCTTCAAAAGAACCCTACATCTGAAATGCCCTTTTTTTCCAAAGCATTTCCCGAGATCCTCTTTGTAAAAGGATCCGTGCTCCATGAAGCTATTCTAAAGTTTCCATCTTCTTGTGGAACTAAGCAATATTTTTTTGTTTGCTTGTTTGTTTATTTTCTAAACGTAATTGAAAGTGCTGTGAATCAAACAGGGTGGGGGAAAAAAAACCTAATCCTAGAGTGCATTTGAATGGCCAGAGCCAGGCTATTAACGACCAGATTAACACTGGAGAATGGGACTATTTTAACCAGCACGACCACTGCAAACTGAACTCCACCTGGCTGCACTCACCCAGCACCAGACTGCTTCCTTCCACCCAGAGCAAGTGACTCTGCCATCAGAAAATTCACAGCTGACCCAAGGGAAAAACCAAACCAAACTACTTCAGAAGCACTTACAGGCCGAGCTACCTAGAAAAAGCTTAATTTCTTTTTTATACCAACCTAATCACAGTCAGTATTGACATGGTTAGGCCTTTACACTAGGCACGTGGGGATTTTCACACCCACCAAAAATAAAAGAGGGAACTTCCATAGGTTCCCCCTACAAACCACTAGGGAGGTCATGGGGGGAGCTGCAAATAGCCTCCTTACACCCTCCTGCTGCCTCCCCACAGGCTCCATGTACCATCCCTGGTGCTCACCCAACCTTCTTCTGTGCCATTTTTTCCACAGCTATCTCTTTTTATAATTATTATTTTAAATTCTGACTCGTTTAATGAGATGAAATGATAAAGCAATAAGAAAACTGACTAAACAACATTTCTTGGATGCCAACCAAGTTGGATGTAAATTTGTACTCACTGTGATGATGACCCTTTGTTCTTCCCAAGTCTTCGGATCCTGCAGGGAGGTGCTACCACCCGCTGACACAGAAATTCCTGTAGCCCTGGGAACAGTGCATGGCTGATGCCCCAAGTCATCCTGTGCATTATCTTTTATGTCTTTCCCTTTAAAAATATTCAGAGATACTGTGAAGCTTGTTCCACAAGTCATTTCCAAGGAAAAATATGTTTCTACTTTTTTTTTTTAATTTAATGTACTTATCATTCATTGACTCAGACTGACACACGTGCACGTAACTTCAGATTTCCAACAGATCACTGTATATTTTGGCAGCCTTCGTTTATTGCTATTAAATTACTTGTGTTTTTGTAGGACTGAGTAATTGTATTGATAGCCCTTAAACATTGCTCCTATAGCAACTGCTGAATTTTGAGGTGCTTCGAGTAACCAGAAATTTAAACAGCAATGTTAAGACTTAACCCACTATTAAAAACGTAATAAATAATGCAGTTGAAAGAGAGAGAGAAAGAGGGGGGTGGGGGAGGAAGAATGAACTACCAAAATATATTAGTATATATGCCCCCATATTTATATTCCTTGAGGCTGCAGAGGAATGGAAATCTGACTCTAAAGGCTCAAAAGACCTCAAAAAAAGAGTCTACATTTATTATTTTTTAAATCTCAGGGTTTTCAGCTCATCAGTTTAGTAGGCCTGGCTCACTGCTTTTGATCTCTTGGGGTTGGCAGTTTGGGAAGCAGATTTCATTACAATAAAAGAACAGGTGCCATTCACATTCTTAACTTTTTTTTTTTAAAATCACTGCATAATATACATCTGTCTTACTGATACAACACAAAACAGAAGCCCTGAGCACTCTTTACTGATTATTCCACGACATTTTTCTTAAGAGCAGGACTGTTCCCCTGTTCTGGTCAACCTCTAATTAACAGAGTGATAGCATCACTGTAAAACTTGCAATTCTTATTTTAAATAATGTTTAGTGGGTACTGCTGCCCTTTTCTGTCAAAGTATTACTGCGTGTTTTGGCACAAAGATATCTGCATTTCTATATCTTCTACCAATTTTACAAAGGTTTTATAAGGCTTAATGAATGGGAAATGCTTTGAAAAGCTGTAGATAAAAGGCAATTTTGAAGGCAGTCATTAGTAGTAAATACCCTCATCAAAATTTCTCTTGCTAATCCTTTATCCTCTAGCTGTGCAGACTGTGCTGTCAGCACAAACCCATCAGTCCTCCAAGGTTATTCTAATACTAACTTACAGACAGCAACCACGAGAGTCACTTGTATTTATAACTTTGCTGGCACGAATGTCACCCTCTTACCAACTTTGATCACTTTAAAGTGTGCCACCTTAACACTACAGAACAATAGCAAAAAGAAATCCATAGGCTCCCTAATAGCCTCACCATTAAAACTAATATTGTGTAACTGGAAATCACCTGCTTCAATTAAGGGGAATATATGGCTTCATTTTGTAGGCACAACCTTTACATTTGAAAGTTCAGTGACATACGGGTTCCCACTGGTGCTATAATTACCCCGTGCCTAAAAGTCATCATTAGTTTAAAATATGGAGGTGCTATTTTTATTTTTTTTTTTTTTAATAACGAACAATCTTGTGCTGGTGAAGAGTGCACGAGTCTTTTCTTTGAGCTGGTTCCAATGGAACTCATTCATTCTGTTCACAGTTCCCCTCGGGGTCAGCGTGGGAGTGCCAGGCTGGCAGCCCTGCCCGGGAACCACACACCTCCAATGGGCCTCTACAAAATGCTCTGTAATTGCAAGACAATGGCAAAGTGGTTTTTATACGGTGAAGGGTAATGTCCTCGCCAACACAGCAATTAAATCTCCGCATCCCACTAGTCCTCCTCCTGCAAGGAGGTAACAGGAACCTTCCACGTGGGTAGGAGGCAAAACCGAGCCTAATTGAGTCCTAAAGGACTTCAAAAAATGTATGGGTGAGACATCAGTGGTAACCTGGGGAAAGCAGCCACTGGAGAAAAAAGAGACAAAGAGGCCCCCCCTCCGCCCCCAAGTGCCTGTCGGTTACCAAAATTTGCACTATGAAGGTAATTTTTAACAGTTGTTTTTATGTTGAATGCCCATGTATAAAGTCGTGGCGCCATGAGCATCTGGCTGTGTTTGATCAGGATGCTGCCTCCCAATTAAGTGGTTGGCTGGCTGGGTTGGGTTGTGGTTTTTTTTTTTTAAAAACTGATAAAAAAATGTTAGATTTGTCAGAACAATGTTTTTAAAGTTTGGGGGGGACAGCAACGGATTAGAAGCTCATCAGAGAACGAAAGCATTTACTTTGATCTGCAACAAACACTTCATTTTATATTTCAGTATTTTAAGAACACCTTGGTCTGGTACAGGGGGAAAGTTGATATAAACTTGAAATAAACTTCCAAATGAAAACTAATGCAAATGGAAACAGGGAGATGTTTGAAATCTGTCAAAACTAAATGTTTTGATTTTTATAAAGTTTTGTGGGCCCTTTTTTTGGGCATGAATATTTCAATTGAAAGCAACTTGTGACGTGAAAACGCACATCAATGCCAAGTGTCTGCATTTCACTCACAGTTCTAGTAATAATCTGTCTTTTGGTTGTGTATCTTGACAGCTGTGGATCTTGTAGATCCTATAACCACTTTGTTACCTCAGACAGGCGCTTTAACTCGGAATAAAAAACCCCCACACCCAGTCACATTTCCAATGCAGCAGTAGAGAGGCATCAACATTGCTCAAAACAGAGAAATGTATTATTTGCCCTCTCCATAGCACTGAATGTCTATGAAAGACCTGGGAGCCTTCTTAAATCATTTGAGCCTGAGGTCAGTGGAGGTGGAAAAGTGTTTTTTAAATTAAGTTACAGATAATAAGAAGACCTGGGGAACACTGATGAGCCTCCACTCCCTGCCTGTCACTCTCTCTACGGAGAAATTGTCTTGTCTCCTATTATGTACTAAATGATCTGGACCACTCATTTTTATATCTTGTCTCTCCTCACCAGGCAACTACCATTTGGCCAACGCTTGGGCTACTGCTTCCTGTAGTAGAAACAAGGAGAAGCAGCACAATACTGGCTGTGAAGGCCTAGCCTTGGATGTAGCCTGAAATGCTGAACACTTGGGTGGGAAGCTGCAGGAGGGCCATGGCAGGAGGTCTGATCACAGTACCTGTCTTTGAAGGTGTCTATGCTCCTCCCGGGGGGGGCTTGAAGTGACCCAGTCTCTGCTTCTTTTCTTCCTCTTTGCCATTGATTATTTCTTGTGTCTACTGGGCTGTTATTCTGCTTCATGTTATGCGTGTCACAGAGAGGGTTAAAGCAACCAGGCTGATGGAAGAAGATGTTCCCATGGTGAGAGAAGGGCAGGTAGGAGAACGCTGTGCTGCAGCAGAGTGTGGTGCAGCCAGGGCTGCAGGAGATGACACCGTGGTGCAGCCAGGCACACAGACTCCCTACAGCATCCCTCAGGATCCTGTCTGAGCTCCACTCTGCAAGAAGACAGGAAGGGAAACGTTCATGACTCATTCTCCCTGCCTGAAATATTTACCTGCAGTCTGTGCACCTCTGGTTGGAGAGGTCCCCCTGGCTATTCAAGCCCCATGAACACTCCTCCCCTATTTCCCAGAGATTCCTTTTCCAATTAAGAAACGCTGCCGTTTGCTTCGATGCGGGGATCTCTAACTACTTACCAGCTTCACCCAGCTCCCCCCTCCTTGCTGGGGAGTGTTTCCCCAGCCCACACATCCTCCCCAGGGTGCTGGTGTCTGCTCAGCCCTCCCACACACTCACCCCCATCTCCTGACACCCCCAGTCTCCCACACACCTCCCTGGCTCCAGCCTCCGTGCTCACACCCGAGGAGCAGAACAGATACCTGCTTTTACCAGATTTCACCTGGTATATCCGAGTAACACCCTGAGGACAGTCATTAGGCAATGTTAATTATGGCAATCAGCCTACCCAGTCTGACCTAATTATAAATAATTAGCTTACCCCTTTATTTCCAAACCTCTCTCCCTAGTGAGACTGCACTTTTAAGATTTTTAAACTAGCAAAACTCCCCTCACAGATTTGCTTTTCAGTCGTAACAACCTTGACATTCAAGCCCTAAGCCCACGTGGTCACCTGCTCCCAGAGCCGGGGATAAAGAAATGGCCCTTCACAACTTAAGGAATTACAAGTGTTATTTCTTAAGCTATTTCACTGGTGCAGGGTATCTAGTCGGATTTTTAAAAATAGTCATAGGCAACAACATTCCACAAGATACCCATTTTCCTAAAAAAAATAAATAATAATTATGTAAATGCCTTTTGAAAAATCCTGTGCTTTTGGAGCACCCTGTGACCATTCTTTCTGATTACAGCAGTGACAATAGCATGAAATAAATTATTTCCTTATCATGAAAGAATGCAATAGTTTTGGTTTTGATGCTTCAAGCAACACTGATATGTCTCTGACATAGTAAAATGACATTTACTAACCCTTGACTGTTGTTGAAAGCCCAACTCCATAAGAAACCCTGTTGTTTTCTAAGTTTATGATTCATTGCTCTCCTATTGCATTTTGCAAACGGGCGCTCCACATGTGAAAGATTTAGCCTTGTAGGTTCAAAACAGCTCTCCAAATGACTCTTCTGAAAAAAACTCTGAGGAGCCTTCTAAGTCCTCCTTCTTGGCCCAAAGAAGCACTTTTTCTTGAGTTCCTGGAGGTGATGTTCTCTTACATACACACCTCCGTGCCAAGCGACATATACCTGACATTACACCCTTTTCATCTGCAGCTTTCTCTCCAAGACCACCAGTTAATAAAGTTTACTTCTAACCAGTCAATAAAGTTTCTAATAACTGTTTCTAGGCTTCACCCACCCACATCTGGGAGAAGCCACAGAGGTTTGTCCTGTTCAGAGTCCAGCTGGGCACAAGTTTATGTTGTCACGCACTGATGGACTTTCCCCCCTTACCCTCCCCACTGAAAAGGACACAGTTAAACCCAGTCAGTGATGTCAGTCTACAATAATTTTGAAATAATTCCCATTCCAAGGGTTGGTGCTCCTGGCTCATTTGTGCTGATGCAAAGTACTCCCAAATGCATCCAAATGTCCAACTTTGAACACTAAGTTCAATTTGGCTCATTAAAGCCAAATTATTTTTTCCCTCCAATGATTCCCAGGTTCTCTGAATCAAACCCTGTTTACAGGAGTCTCCCAAGACTTGTGCTTTTCTTTGCAAAGTTTAAAGCCACCTTTATGCACAGCATTTACCAATAGTTAGATCTGTAAATAACAAATCTCTCTGCTTGGTCAGAAATGCAACTGGTGTGATGACATTTTACTCAAGAAAAATACTCCAATGACTTCAAATGGAAACTTATTCTAAGCAGCCTACTTGCTTTATACCATGAATTCTAAGCATAGCCCGGGGACCAGAGAAAAGTCACCTAAAATACCTTTTTTTCCTATTTCTTGTGAAGCATGTGATTCTGGACACTTCCAAAGGCACGGTGCTGGGAGAAATGGATGACTGAGCCTTGCAAATTCCTGTGTTCTGTTTAATTTTTCATGTCAGAAATGCTAGCCATGTTCTTGGGGCATGGAACCTGCCTTGCTACAAGAGATGGTTTGTGCCAATTATGGCAAATAAATCGCATTTGCAGATTGGAGTACTCTACTCTAACCACTCTGAGTTTTCCTTGCACCACTGTAATGGGAGCATTATTTTAACTAAAGGAGGTCTGTCCTGTTGGGTGTCTTGTTCTCCTTCCACAACAGAGGAGTGCACTTTGTTTAGCATGGCAAATTACGATATAACAGAATGAATAAACAAAACCCTCGTGACAAAAACCCTCTGTTATGGCTGATAAATTAAAGTATACTTTAAAAAAACCCCAAAAACTCGACAAGCAGAACTTGACATGCTTTAAGCTTCATTTCTCCACGGATTATTATTCTTGCTTTTATTCTAACCCTTTAACATTATCTGTCTTCTCTCTTGTTTTCACTACAAAAGGATCTCCACTCTGTTACTCCCCTTTGCAGACCATTATCCAGCCCCAGAGGAAGCTGCCTACCCCTCGGCTCTTGCAGGAATTCCTCCGTGCTGCTAACCTTTGCCTCCCTCGCAGACAGCACAGCTCTCTGCCAGACTCCGGCTGTCTCTTATCTCTCTGATCCAGGCAGAGGTGTCAGAGTGTCCCAGGGAGCCATTAATCAATGGCCCCCCCTCTGCCATCAGCTCCTTAGAAGCTCTCCCTGAACCTGGAGTGCTTTTGGAGGTCTACAGCAAACAGGACAGGAAGCTTTTACCACTGGTATCCTTCATAGATCATCGAACCCAATTGATGATAATACTGAGAATTAAATATTTATGGTTTAGAAGCATGGGAAAGTTTTGAAATATATATTTTAAATGTATATGAAAGGAGTAATGTCAATGCATGCAAGATGCTTCACACAGTGCTATAAATGCTATCTTCGTTCTTGCATCATATTATTTCATCTAAAGCTCATATTCAAGAAGTTGAAAAAACACGAGCGAAAACCCACAGTAAGATGAAATAGGAGGAAGAAGCAGTCTCAGGCTTTTTGACTATTTAACCACTAGAAACAAAGAATCAACCTGTCATGTTTCATGTTGCTGAAGTACCACTTAAGGCAGATGCTACATATACATCACAATAATGAATAATTTACTATGAACGTATCATCTAGGGATATGATCTCACTCTCTCCTCCCCTTCCCACAAGATCTGTAAGTACCCACAACGTCTGGTGCCTTGTGGCTGGAAGACCCACGGATACAGAGGCAGAAAGCATGGAGACCTTGCACTTTTATGAACTGCATTTTGGTACAGAAAGTGCCAACCATCCTAAACAGGCCAAACACTACTATTATTATTCATTCTATTTACCTTAACGATATAAAGCGGTACCTCTGCAAGGTTAAAGTATTTTTCATTACTCTGGGAGAGTAGTGACATTTCTATAATCTAAAATGTGAAGTCCTACATATCCTAGATATGAAACCTGACAGCATAATCTTTTATTCCCATTCTAAGCAACAATTTGCATGAGTGAGCGTCCTCAGGATTAGTTACATAGCTCAAAAATGTCCAGGGCTTGTTTAGGATTAACAGGCTGAAGAAACAAGACATTTTTAAATTAAACTGCTGGGTTTTAAGGAATGTCTCCTTAATGGGTCACCACAACCCTATTCTCCTGACTGAATGGATTTTTCTAAACCACATTGTACTGAGAAAGTCTTTTCATGTCAGCTAAAAATACAAAGTATTTGGCTACATGATCTACATAAACCAAAGAAAGAAACACTACTGAATATAAGAAATTGACATCTGTGCAGGCCAGCATAAAGTCTATGTCCCACATAAATGTTCTGGGCTGCTGTTCAGAAAGGCTGATTTCACCTAGAATTACGAATTTAGACACGAAATACCAAAGGTATGAATTAATTGCTTCCACAGGTACCATTCATTTTCTCTCCTACCCCTTTCTTCATCTGTCTAAAATTGTATTTCAAAATGTGAGAAACAAACCAGCAGTATCTGACGTGAGGTCTGGAGACATCCCATGGCTTTCCAGGATCTTGGAAAACGAGACGTACAACTAAGCCATAAACTAAGCCCCCCTCAGTTGAGAGCATCACCACTCTGAACGTAGCACACTCCCTCCTATTTTGCTTTAAATCGCATTTCCCTCCATGGCATTTAATCTTATTATATGAGAAATGTGAGCGTGCTTTCTGCATAACCAAGAAATACTTTTACAGTGAGTTCTCCAGCTCTGATGGCCCGGCAGTGCCTGCTGGGTCTCATTCCCAGTCACTGGAGCTCTCCTTTCCAGCATTCCAGACATTATTTTGGCAGAAGGCTTCCAGCACCCACTTATCTACAGAGGAAGACCTGCCCATCTGGCATCAACAACAGCTCGTTGTGAGATCCCTATCTTTGAAGGAATGGCAAATGGTAGGATCAGCTTAGACTGGGACAAGTAAAGTGGAGAATTATCTGTGTTTTTCCTGACTCATGTTTTAACTTCAACATTCCACCAGGGAAGTCTGTTTTTAATATAGGCAGATAGACAGCATGATAAACTTAACAATGTTATAACAAGGAGAGCAGGCGCAGTTTTATCTTCATGGGAACGTAGTCAGGTTACATACTTAGCCTTTCATTTAAGCATTTAAAGCTGGAATTTGAGTAAGCATCACATCTAACTGCTTTATGGGCCTGGGTCTTGGGCAACTGGAGAATGCCAAGCCACCAGCCCCCGGGACACCAAACACCAGGAGTTGGACAACCCTCTTTATGTCTGATCAACAAAGGAACTGAGTTTCAGTGCTGGTAAGACCAGAGTAAACTGGAGACAAGAGGGAAGGCAGGGCTTTGTCTGGCTTCAGAATACTGAGGTCCAAAGAGATGTGCATAAGATCCCACATCATCAGTTGACAAGGACAGCCCAAAGAACTCGGGCTCCTAGATCCTACTATTTTGGTTGTATTATACCATTCCCTCAGGTTGCATATATCTATAACGCTCCAGCCTCTCCAGCCATGTCAGTATCTGTGCTAAGGTCCACAGATCTCAGCATCTCAAGATAGTCACCATGTGCCCACTTTAATTCATCTAGGTCTTTCAAAGATTTTGTTGCAGTTTAATGCAACTGTAAAGAGGCAGAAAAGCAGGGTGGAAGGAAAGGATAAGGAAAGTTCTTTTTTTGGTCTGTTGATCAGGAATTTCGGACAATTTCATGTGTGGAATGACAATGGAACAAGATATTCTCTAGGAAGCATCTGACACAAGGCAGTGATTCAAAGAACCCAGCATACTGACAAGTATCTCTGTTAACACTGCCAACACTAAAGAAACACATTAAAATAATGAGAAAGAAGGCTAAAACTTCCTCTCCAGGTACAAGATTTTTTTTTTTCTTTGCTACAAACAATCAATTATTCCTCTCTCACTACCAGTTACATTTGAGTTGTGCCTTGAAGGTATTACCTTAAACCAACAGATCATGTAAAGCCTTTATTTGCTAGTGACAATTACAGAAAAGCCTCTGTACAATATCTGTGACCTCAGTATCAATCTCCCCTGCTCCCTCTGCCACAGAGAAGTGCTTCTGCAAAACCAAGACCCAAACAAATGTATGAAACCGAATCTGAGATTTTCTGATTTCTGGTGACCAGATGTTAATATTGAAATCTAATTAGGTTTTAGAAATAAAAGAATACATTGATAACTAAGCAAATTCTTGCATCAGAAATGTTAAATATTATGCTTATCTAATGCAATTCAAGGTATGGATAGGCACCCTGATGACACACCAAATCTCATCTAAAACCTTCCCCATATCTAAAACCTTCCCCATCTTTACAATATGCAAATAAAATAGTCTATTCTCACACAATATTATCATTACAATAATATTTTGATACTTCCTACAGCATTCATAAAATCAGATAGGTGCCTCAAATCATCTTTATTGGAAAATTCTTGTTTTCTGTATGCTTAAGATTTCCTATAAAACTTAATTAGAGATTAGATGAAAGATATTTCACTAACCTCTGCAGCTGATGTTCAACCAAGTCAGTGTCAGGATTTTAGTCAGAAGCAGTGACCCAAGCCACGTAGGTTTAAACCACTGGGAATGAAGATGTTCTGGGTTTTGTTTGCCAAGAATATCAAACTGTATATCAAGCTTTTAGCTGGGAGTTTTGATACCTGCTGTGCATCCCAAACCAGGAACTGGGTGGTTCAATCCACAGAGGCAACCAGTGTGGTCCCATCAGGGAGTCCAGAGCAATGCAGGGCTTAGACGATTAAAGTCTTCAGGACTTGCAGCCTCTGAAAGAAGACAGGGAGGTGAGATACAGCCTTAACTCTCTGCTATCAGCTTTGACTTCCAATCTAATTATAGGTAACTTGGGGTTAATAACCAGACCCATTTCTAAATGGAATTTCCTCAGTTCATTTTTATATAACAGCTCTGTAGCCTCTGTTACATGAAGTCTGTGGAGTTACAATTGTACAGAGAGTAATACAATCAGGAGTGGAATGAGTTCTCCTCAACCCTACATCACATTAACTAAAACCAGGCAAGCACATGCACAAAAAACTTAACTGAATTCTACAAAGCTTGGAAGAGAATCCTACAGTTTTGGCCAACGTAGTCAGAAAATATCATTGCTTCATAGCTGTTGCTATTACATAAAGCCAAATTATTATTATTACTATTTTAGGTTCAGAGAACATAAGGATAGTTTCTTGGAAAAGAAAAATGTGCACTTTCTCCCCCTTAAATATATAGTATGTCTTTTCTATTTACTGAAAAATCCAAGAGGAAAAGTACAGCAACATTGTGGCTGCACCGTTTGCTATGACTTAATGCTAAATTTGTTGAGTCTGTAACTCTGCTGTAAAAAATATCAAAAATCACACATTTTGTTTGCATATACTGTAATATTATTTGGATTTTTGTTGATTGGAGAGAAGTGCCTAAGCAATTCTCAATAGATGAACAAAGCTGATAAACATTTTCCACAGATTACATTCCCCCAGCATTTTCCTTTCTTTTAATTGCACTATTTCTTTTTATTGCACTGATATTTTCCATTAGTTTTTAAATGGAGCAGATGTTTTTCCATCAGTTTGGGATTTTTCCTACCAAAATATTAACTTGTCTTTTCAGTCTTGTATGTAATGGTTATGGCTGGTAAAACTTTATGAAATAGCTATTCCTTCCTCATGGTGCCAATGTTCTTCAGCCTGATGCTATGTTTCATTCCAAGAAAAATCTGTCGCTGTAATTTGATAGTTAAAGAAAGTATAATCTGGTTTTCTTTCAAAAAATGCTTGATTTTTGTGTTTTAGACCAAAAGTGATATAAATCAGTATAGCTTGACTGATTTCAAGAGAGAGATGTTAACACTTCCTAAGGCTTTACCTTCTTCAGGTTTTTCTTGAAAATGCTTTTGTTCTAAGCAGCAGGAGATGAATATTCATGATGCTGGCATTTAAAATTGGTTAAGAACCTCTTACACAAAGTCTTTTCATGGACAAATATCAGAGATTCATCCCACCAATAACTCCTTATAATCCACCCCCAAAACAAACCTCACATTTCTCTAACTCTGTTCTCTTCTCCATTTATTTAGGGGAACTGTACTAGATGTATCCCTCATCACTATTGACAGCCCCCAAAAAATGAAATCTGCCAAATTACTCCATGATAGATTATGCTTTTGCTTGAGTCAGGCAGAGTAAAGCCTTAACTTTGCAAGAGAAACTGTAGTGTACTTAAGAACACTCATTTAAAACCGAGCACACATTCTCTTTTCAAAGGATTTCTTTCAAAAGGACCATTTTCAATCTACTACTAGTTGCTTTGCGGACCTATTTTTCCTTTAAAATTCACAAGTAAGTTGAAAATAAAATATTAAAAAAATCACCATTTAAAAAAAATGTATCTACATAATAGAATAAAGACTATTAGAATAGAGCAAATGAAATTATCAGTGTTCTCTATGATTTTGTAAACGTTCTCAGCGTTCCCACAAATCACTGTGGTATTAATGGGTTGTATTCTGGCTAGAGACACTTCAAACTTCAGAGCCTTAAAATACTTTATTTCCTTTCTTGAGTCTTTAACATTCCTACTACATGCCTCTACGTTATGTTAATCAGAACTGCTTTTACACATTATAATTTTCAATTATGCTTCAATTTTCTAAATGCATAAATAGTTATGGTATAATGTAAAACTCCAAAGGTGTGTGAAAATGCTAGATCAGAAAATTGTATCATAATTAATTGTTTTATAAAATACCTTCTTTTTCATTATAGATATTAAATATCTAAATACTTGAGGTGAACAGTAGGTCAGGTCATGAAAAACTGCTGAAAACAGTCTTTTTAAAAGTCAATGCATTCTAATAAGTGATGATGAGAATATGAGAGTGTTCCAAGCTGCTATTCACAGTTTGTTAAACCAGAGACATAAAGTTCCTACGTTTTATCTAATGTTGCCAATGACTCATTAACCATATGAAGAAAAATATCAAAGGCAGAGATGAGAAGAGGTATAACAGTTTACTTGAGATTTTTAATGTTCTAAATATATTATCAACAGGAACAAAGATGAAGAGCATTTCTATTTTCCTAGAAACATGAACTTAATTTCTTCCAAATCCATAAAGTTTCTTGTAGTGACTCTTTTGTGGACTGCTTGTCCTGTCGTGTCCCTTTTATCAACTCTATACCTGGCTTCCTTTGATTTTTATGTACTAAAGCCTTTGACAAGGATTAATATTAGTTAATATTAATTAGTGTCCTTAATAAAATAGTTAACTATTTTATACATGCAGAGAAAAGTTAATGGGAGTGTAATTTTACATATTTGTCTACACAAAACAGACGCAGAAGTACGGTGTTCTTGAATGAAAAACTTACCATAAAGGTTATATTTATTAGGGGAAAAGTTATCAATGTGAACTTGATAGCACTGGTCATTAAAATAATTTGTTTATGTATTCAGAAAATTCTAATGATTTAACTAGAATAGATGGGTATCCTCTTGAGCTTGAATTGATAAATCTTGACAGAGCTTGAGGTCTGTAAGAGCACCTTGTGGTTTAAATAGAGAGGAAAGGAAACAAAGGAGGAACTTGGCAAAAGAAGCAGAAAAGAGGTGTTTAACAGCCAATCTGGAGGGATCATCAGCCAAGATAATCTTCTTAGTATTCAAATGTTATAAAGCAGCCAGATGTTTGGGCAGAAAAAGAAGCTGAAGACTCTAGATGCTTAGAGATTTACAGTTGTTTTTTTTCCTCCCAGTAATATAAAGACTTAACATGCATATAGTTAATAGTAAAACCTTGGTCTCATCTGTGTTATTTCAGGAGGAGATGGAGTTTAACTTCTACCAAAGACCTGATTTCTTTAAAAAAGAGCATTCACATAATGGATTATGTTGCCTAAACTGCATCTGTATTACCAGTAAGCACATCAAGGCTCTTCAGTCCCAACAAAACTCAGTATAGGAATAACAAATGATTAATTTTATTTCCTGTCCTGGTTTCAGCTGGGAAAGAGTTAGTTTTACTTCCAGCAATTGCTGTGAAAGGAATGTCAGTAATGCATATTGTTTTAGTTGCTGCTAGGCAATGCTTATACTTCCCAAGGACTCTTTTCAGCTTCCCATAGATGCTGAGAAGCAGCACAGACAGAACAACAGACCGGCCAGTGGAATATTCCGTACCACAGACATCATGGTCAGTACAGAAACGGGGTTAGCTGGGGACAGGAAATCCACAATCACTGCTTGGGATGGTACCAATCCACCAGTGAGAGTGACTTGTGTTGTTATTACTGTTATTATTATTACTGTTTTCTTCTTTTTGCTACTGTTTTATTATACTGTCTTCATCTCAACCCACAAGATCCTTTCCCTTCCCCTCCTTTTCTCCCTCTTCTCCCCACCCTCCTGGGGGAAGGGAGAGAACTGCTCGAGCAGCTGCATCGTCCTGGCTGCGGGCTGGGGCTAAACCACAACAGATGACAAACTGATTAATCCTTAAATTTTGGAGGAAATAATTAGACGAACATATCTGATCCCTGTGATGTGAGGATGCAGGCGATGAAATCCCAACCTTGGCAGAAGAGCTCAGGCGTTTTTCCTTGATCCCTTCTCCTTAAAATCTCTTCTTTAGACACCCAGAGCCAAAGGATTTGCTGGACTCCAGTACTTGGGTTCTGCATATAAACTTCCGTAACAAATCCCTTGAGCTGAAAGCTGTCCCCAGTACTCTTAACACTGTCTGCACACTAATACTTTGCATACTTACATGCCTTTCAAGAAGAGTGTCTTGAGTTGCATAAAGCCTTGGCATTATGTGAGCAGCTCTACTGGAGAAAGAAGTAAAGATATGAGAAGAGTCTTGAACAGGAAGTATTTTTATTTTAATATCAAATTTCTCCTAGCACACCGCACGTGATATCAATATATATTGTTTTTCATAGTTACATTGTCGATACATTTATCTTTCTTTTCTCTTGCCAATATTACATTACGATATTGATTTAAAGGAATACTATAACTCGTTGATTAGTCTGTGCACCATGATAAATCAATAAACCTCCCATTTGCAAAACTTAATAAAAAGGTGGGAAGAATTAATGTTAGCTGAGATCTTTTGACTAATAAGTTTTTATCATTAGGCATTGCCACAAAAATCTCTGTCTTTGAGCAAACAATCTTGATTCCATATTGGGCAAGACTTTTTCCCAACTATAATTATATGTAGGCCAACCAATTTTATGTATATAGGACAACCAAAAGGAAGGTTGGTTGTAGACACTTAATTTGAAGGGTATTATTTTTAGTCCCACTAAGGACTAGTGGCATGAAAACAATTAGGATCTTTTGTCAAGTTAATTAAATTTTACTAAGTGTAGTAATCTCAGTGGGTTCGGTACACCAGAGGAAATGCTAATTAAAACTTAAATTCTTCCTGGTATAATAAGGAGCCCTAACTCTAGTAGCAAATGAATGTTTTGCATACTGATAGATATTCAAACACTGATTTTTAACTTGATGAGGGTGAACCCTTTAACGGTTCAGATCTGCTGAAGGCTCACTTGAGAACACCAAAATAAGTATATTACATCTTGGTGAAATCCACCCAAGGAACACTAAACAATCTGGAAAATTTGCCTCTTTCTTAGTAGAAATGGTGTCAACTATTCAGCAGGATCCAAACATAAAGCAATTCAAGCACAAAAGAAATTTAAATATTTAAAAATAGAGTGTAAAATAAAGAAAATACTTCTCCCAATGATTACTTTTTCTAGTGACTTGCTAAGCAGCAGAGAGCTAATGAGATGTGTTGATCTGTGGCAGGTTCAAGAAGACTGACTGAACGTGTTTTTTTGTTTGTGCCATTTGATTTTCAACGCTCAGTCAATCATTATTTGATGCTTTTTTACACCACCTTCTTCACCATTGTCTAAGGGTTCAAAAAACTTCCCATTATGCAACAGTAAAGCTTTTGTCTTAGTTGTATGCTTATGTTTTAACTTTTAATTACCTAGTATATTCAGACATGCAAAAGACATACCTTCAAAATGACAGTCACCATAGAAAATCCATTGTCTTGAAATTTTAACTCGATTCAAAAAGGTAAGGAAATGAGAACAATAGTTAGCAACCCTTTACCTCCTTACCAAGGTTGGGCTGTGTATCAGCACGCACGTCCTCACCCTGAGACAGAAAGATGGCTGGTGTGAAGAGTCCTGTCCTCATCTTTGCCAGCATAAGATCAGTATCACATCACATCTCTGCTCTGTTGCACGCTAAGTGCTGTGAACATTGATGAAAATCTCTTTGTTGGATGGCTGACTGCTTAAATCCACCTGATGTTCTTAGCTTGGAGTCATTTGGGCAATTAACGTTCATCTCGCAACCATTCAAAGGAAGGGTCAAACCTCAGACAGAAGGATCTGTAAATGACAGGAGTCCTGCCTGACCAGGACACAGAGCTCCTCACCGGGAAAAGAGGGGCCATGAGAGAGCACACACATTGCTCTGCCCTCTTCTACGGGCTGATGCTGGTGCCTCTTCATCCCTGGGCCCCCGGGACAGGGGACCAAAGGTTGGTTGTTTCTGAGGGAGGAACTACCCCACGCCAGTCGAGGATTACCTGTGAGCCTTGGAATGTAAAACCAGACTACTCAGTTATGGGAAAAAAAAGAAAAATAGTTAGAGGGTGACCATTTTCCCTCTACTTTTGCCTTCCTTGCCGAATACTGCACCTTCGTCAAAGGTGAGCAAGGAGGAGACACACCAAAATCATACCACATCCCCATGACACGCTGGTTTCCTGTAGTCTTCACTACCCAGGAGGGAAAGATCTAACAAGATGGCCGTCAGAATGGAATCACTCTCCTGTAATAATATAAGGAAAAACAACAGTTAAGACCAACTCATTTTGACTTAAAAGCAGAAATATGTCTGCTGGGGATAGTATTGGGCACTGCAGAAATGTGAATGGAGTTGTGGTGACCTCTTGCTGTGCAGTCCCTCTGGATCAGACGTCAACACACACTCTGTTTTCCTCCAAAAAAATGCCTAATAGTTTCAATAAATGCCTTCTGGGATTTCTCCCCTCATTCCTTCCACAGCCATCCAGACCAAACTGCTGATTTTGCAGTAATGTGGGCTCTACCTATGGATCTGACAGATGTGTTAATCACCTTTGACTCGTTGCAGATACCCTTCTCACACAGAGGAGCTGCAACACATCCCCAGTGACATTTCCTGAACAAAGCGCTTCTGTCGGAATTCATGCAAAAAATGATGCAGAACTCCAAAGCAGCCTGTGGAGAACCTTTTCCAGAATCATTCTCCAACATCAAGACAGATTAAACAGTACAGGGACAGCATGTGCTGCAACAGACTCACTGGTGCCTTCCAGCCAGTGGGAAAACAACAGTGGAGTCTATGGTAACCACTGAAAAATAATGAACATTTTAGTCTCTCTTATTAGTGTGCCGCTCAGCATAACTTAACACTGACAAATTCACAAAATCTTTGGACCTTGAAAGTTTGAGACAACTTTCCTTCTGAAATGGAAATACCTTTTAGATTAGATGTGTTTGGCAGACGGGCGGTGGATTAGCAAATGCAATACCTAAGGAAAATGCACAACAGCACATATATCCATCTTCCAGCCTGACAAGGGAAGTTTAAATTATTGATAATAGGCTTGTGAACATACTCTGGTATCTTGCAAACCCAACTTACTTTTTGAGGTTTTTCTGATGGCTCTGCTATTGAGTCTCGTCTCCTCAGCAGCTGAAAGAAGGCAATGTGTATTTTTGCAACATCAAAGTGTGATGTCAGTTAGGTTTGTCTGTGAAGAACTACCAATAGGAAAAAAAAGGTTTTATAGAACTGTAATTCTTCTATTCCTGACACACAGTACATAATCTTTTCTGCTTCACAGCCAACAGCTCCTGCCCGTATTCTAACACAATAATTAAATCAATAAAAGAAATACACTTGCTATTGAACTTCATTTTAAAAAGCAAAACCAAGAGCAAACCTAAAGTATTAAATGAATCAAAAGAAAACCACTGCGCAAATAATAATTTAAAAAATGTGCCACCTTGTACTTCTCAGAAAGCCATCTATCAGGAGTACCACCCATATCCATCCCAGAATAGAAATCCTATTCAAACATATCGAGAGAGAGAGAGATCTAATTTTTTTCCTGCATGACAAGCTCTGGCAGGACACCACCTTAATTCTCAACACAGGGTAATGACATCACATCTCTGACAAGGAATAATCACCACCAAAGCGCCATGTTCATTTGTGGAGAACAGCTTACTTTTGGTTCTACTTCTACTTGTTCATTGGCTGGACTAGATGATCTTAAAAGGTCCCTTCCAACCTAGGTGATTCTGTGATAGGGATGGGATGATTTGTGTGGTTAATTTTAAATGAAAAACCAAGTATTTAGCCACTTGGCCACCTCACATCAACACTGTGTGTGTTGTGGTAATTGTGCTGCTTTAGCAACCTCGAATGCTAAAGGTAATGGAATGGCGTAACGAAGCCTATGGAAACACACCAGATGAAGATAGGGTATGGCCTGCTGTTTTAACACTTGATGGTGAATAAGGTTTTTGTTCTTCCTGACAAGTACAGAAAAATATGGCAGTCGTGTAATTTTCAAACTGCCTACTACTATTGCCTACTATTTTTTGCCATCTGTACGTTGCACACTCATATTCACAAAGGTCACTTTATCCCACATTATTGCAGTGACCACCAGTTCAGTGAAGAAATCAAGTGATAGGTGTCTTGGTATAACTGCTCTGACAATTACTCTTTTCTTTTTTTTTTATAACTCTTCCCACCTAAATCGAAATCAAGAGCTCATTTTCTTATAAAAGTGATTCATAACAGCAGCAAGACGAAGAGAACTGTGATGATGACTGATCATCTTAATATATAAGTGTTTGCAACGACACTGAGCTGTCTGATGTACTTAGTTATAATCAGATGGTAACTACTGCATTTAAGTACTTTAATTTACCATGGACTGCATTTCATTCATTCTAGCTCTGTGATACCGTTGCTTTTAGGAAAAGAAATTTTGATAATAAATCAACACAAGCGCAACTATAAATTCAACAGAACAGAGAGATTATAGAACCTTGGTATCAGCTCAATTTTCCAGTCATATTCAACTAAATGTTTTCTACCAGGAATTGTGGAAGGGATTTAGAGAATGGTTTCATTAACAATCTGTGTTTATGTATTTAAATAGTACATTTTTTCTGAAGCTACAGTCCAACAGTGGAGTCTAGCCAGTAATCATTTGTTAAAACTATCCAAGGCTTTGAGAGCAGCAATCATTTATCTGAGTGAAGATTGCAAAATGCGTTCTTATACTTCCTCAGCTCCTAATGGTGTGGAAATTGAAATTTCCATTTTTTTCTCCAGCAAATGTATATAATATCATTAATGATCACCTTCATTGCTGTGTTACATCTGCTTCTACCAGTGCTCAACTAATACCTCCTGGCCAAGAACCAGCAATTCCCGTTCAAAGTGGATTTACTAAGATGTTTTCAGCATCAGGCTCGCATGGAAGGCATATTTCAGCTCCATTTATAAAATATTCAAAACTGAAACCACAATATCTGCATCTGCTAAAGTCTCAGTAAGATACTGCATGGAAATATTTGCATGATTACACCGAGAAAAGGTTCATGACAGAGAGGATGCTTGCAGGGATAGATGCTGCCAGATGGAAATGAACTGTATATTAAGGGAATGTGATTCCCCAGCTAATGAAACCAGTTACTTTATAAATTCTCAGAGCATACCAGAAATCACCAAACCTGAAGCCTGTTAAAGAAATATGCTTGGAAAACAAAAATGAAAAAAGACTTTAGTAAGGGCTAGAACTTTTATCTGTATTTATCTCCTGGTTGTGCAAGTACCTTCTCATAAATTAGGCAGACAAGCAACCATTCTATTACATAACGTATGCATTTTAAAAAACTAACTAAATACATATTTTTAGTGATGTTGCATGATGTTTCCATAAGAAGGTGGATGAAGTTGTGGTCTCTCAATGAAAACAGCTATTGATCTACACCAGCATCATTAGTAAAGTAGGGATGTGGCAACTTGGGCCAAAAATGGAAAGCTTTGCTTCCATGCTTAGATGTTTAATATGCAACTAACACATTTCTGCAGGAGCTAAAATTCAGCTTTATCATATGTCATAAACCCTGTTCTCATAATTCCTGCATCTGTGATATCTCATCTATTTTTGCAAAGACTTAACTGAGTGCATTTAAAGGTCAAGGAATTTTCACCTCTAAGTGAGATATGGATTCTTGTATGGTAAATGAGAAAAACAGTCTAATGAGAAAAAAACCTGGCTAAGTGAGCTAAAATAAAAACCTCGTTCTCTTATGAATTAGATTAATTGATGAGATTATATTTGCAAAGGTAAGTACTGAGGCTAGGACCTGTTCTTTAATCTTCTAGAAGAATGTGACGAGTGGGTGTTAATTACCATTCTACATGCTCTCTTCTGCTTGTAAGAGCTTGATAAGTAGAATGTTAACATTTGTTTCCCACTTACATTTTATTGTCTGCCCAGTTTCTGTATTATTCATTCTGTTGTGTTATTTTTTGAACAGACAAGACTTTTAGAAGAGAAATACAAATGTGTTTTTCTTGTTGATGGACAGCAGCCTCGATCAAGGCCAGCATTTATTTATACATCATTTTATTTTATGTAATGAAATGTAACTGTACTGATAAATATCTATTACATGTAGATAGATACATGTATTAGGTATTATATATTTAATATTTTAGTATTTAAGCATCAAGACGAGGTTGGATGGGGCTTTGAGCAACCTGGTCTGGTGGGAGATGTCCTTGCCCAGGGCAGGGGGTTGGAACTCAATGACCTTTAAGGTCTCTTCCAACTGTAATCACTCCCTGAATCTCTGATTTCAGCTTTCAGAATTAAAATGCCTTCTTTAGCTCATATATAGTGTCAATTTTTGCCACAAACAAAATCAGACTGAACAAAAAGAGTATTTAGGCAGTATAGTTTACAGCTAAACAAGGGGCAAACCTCAGCTATTGTTGCTTGTTGCTGATCATCAGTGAAGAAGTTGGAAAAAATCTGTTTGCCTAAGACAGTGGTGCTTTACCAGTGTAAAAATAAAGTGCATACACACACACATACATGCAGAATTGCAACTGTTTTTAAATTTTTTTGAGTATGTATAAAGTATTTCATTACAAAGTTCACTACCGGTTCCAAAATATTTTTGACATCTTTTAACTAACTTCACTTCCAAACATCTATACCTGCTGAAATGCAGGGGGAATATAATAAAATATAATCAAATGCAAAATAGATTTAATGTCCAGATGGCTTACTGATGTACAAAATTATTTTACATTATAAACTCTTTGATTTTTCTATTGCCAAGGAAGAACAATGAAAGCCAGCATTCATAGTGAGAATTAGTTTTCCTCAAGGAGAGAGTAATCGCGACAGAAAAAGTTAGAAGCGGAAAGTATTATGGACAATATAGATTAAGGATTTAAATAGTAGACTTTTAAAGATAAATAAGATACCTAATGATATGTGCTTGAATATGTGCCTTAAATTAAAATGAAGCATTTAAATAAGCATCAGGTGCACAGGTTTGGATTCACAGAACAATCTGTGCATCACCAAAGCAGAACGGGACCCCTGATGGGGCTGTTCTGCTCCTCCCTGTCTTCATCTCCGTCCTGCAATCCAGAATCCTCTCCTACATCCACCCCAAGGTAAGTAACATCACCTTGTTGATACAAAGGAAAATTAACCCACTCCCCACAAAGCCAAAACCAAAGAAATCATTGGGGGTTTGTAGCTCTGCTTCGCCTTCCATCTAATATTTCTTCTAGGATATGAACTACCCCTTTCTCAGACCTTCTGGGGCTTCTCTGGTACAGTGTCGTGGGCAGGGGAGGTCTGAACTGCCTTTCTGACCGTGCTGTTCCCACATTGCTCCCGTTCTGTGGTGGGTGCCTTGCAGCAGCTCCCGTTTTCAGGAAGACCTCGGAGAGGCTTTTCTGAAAAGGGCTGGAACGGAGTCAAAATGAATAATGGCTTGTGTAGCCTCAGAGCACTGCTGGAGCCACTAAGTATTAACAAACAGAATTAACATTTACAGGTTAAAGATCTGTTTGGTCGGCGGTTATTTTTCAGCATTAAATATAATTTACAGCTGGCTGATTTACAGGCAGGGAGTCATTTAAGATATTAAACAGTGCCCAGTAGCTGCTTCATAGCTGCTGAGCAGCTTCAAGTCTTCCGCTCAGCTCCCTGTGTCATCCCTCTTAAACAAAGGGACCATTAATAAACCGCGCTGCGCGGAACAAGAAAGGACTGAGTACTGCAGCCTCATTTCAGAGGTAATAGACTTAATAATGAACAAATGACACTGGAATAGTTTTAGGCTATTATTTTTAGTAATGTATGTGCCTTGCTATAGCTCTGTATGGGGTAAGCCCAGCTCAAGAAAAACATTCCATGGTTATTCACATCACAGTCTATTTTGCGATACTTTTCTGTAAAGAGAGCCAGACAAAGGCTTCCAAAGGACTCCGTGCCAAGGTCAGAGCCAGTTATTACTTAAGAAAATATTGTTGAAATCGATGAGAACTGGTGTAGGAGGGGGAGGAGAAACTGGGGCAGTAGTCTCTCAGGGTTTCGCTCCACATCTGTCTTTAAAATCAAGACACAACTCACACTCACTCTTAGCTCTTTGTGTATTGTTTGAGCTAAACGATTTGGGGGCGGAGGGTGGAGAGAGATACGCCTGTATCCGGATTTCTTATAAACCTAAAATTTTGGCAGACAGTATAGAAAACTTTGAAATTACCAAATATTTCAAGGGAACTTGGACTAAGTAGAGTGAACTTTAAAGCACCTCCTGGGATCTCCGTAAGGATTTATGGTAGCTATTTGAAACCACACTAAATATAGAGATTTCACATAGTTCCAACCCCAAGTCAGACTAAGCTGGCAGTTCAAGCTGGGCTCTCCTTTGAGCTTTCAATTTTTTTTGAATCTCAAGCTCTAAGCAAAACTTAGGAGATGCAAACACACGCAGACAGTCTCCCCCTGAAGTGCTAACTGACTTGTGAACCAAAACCCAACTGAACTCCAGTCTATTTAAAATCCAGCAGGCAAACACTTAGCTCAGAACAGTTCTTTACTCACGCACATAAAAGGAAGATAAGATGGTAGCACAGCCTCCAACCACACAGAAGCATATTTCAAGAACAGTAAGAAAGTCTCTATGCTCCACACAACAGGCTTCGATAGAGGGTGTCCATAATCTCCTTCAACATATCTACAAGCTATGACTTCATCTCTGAAAACTAGAACATGCCCACTTTCAGTCCTTGTACTTCTCTAAGATGACTCAGTTTTAAAGAAATTTTGGCTAAAGGCCATAATGACCATCCTCCTCCTGCTCTCAGCTGCCAGACTCATGACCTCCATGGTGACTCCTCAGCTATAAGTACAGCCAAAAATGCTGTAACACTGCCAAAGCCCTCCTTAGAAAACAAAATCAATGTTTAAAATGAAATTCTTTCATAGGAAAGCAGAAAGGGGCGACTTGAAACCTGGATGGTTTCATCATGTCTTGCCTGTTTGTTATACATAGGCTGATAAGCCAAAGATGCACCAGCCTATAAGAAGAATTAACACATAGGCAGTGCTAAAACTACACAAGACAGTACTCCCGTTGGGAAGAAGGGGAGGACCATCAGTCAAGAGCCTGTGTCTTGTACCAAAGAGGACATCTGGCCAGTGTTCAGTTCAGGCAAATTAACAAGTGAGTGTGCTTAGCACTAGTGTGATTAACTGCCTACAGGGCACGCTTTGCTGCATCTGTAGAGAATATTCACTTATTAGCAATGATTCGTGGTGTCCTTTTCTCTGTCCCCTACAGTTCTTCTGATCCCATGAAGGAGGTTGTGTAACATGACAGGACATGTAACAAAGTTTCACATCACCCAAAAGTATTCAGGTGCATTAAACAGCTAAAAAAAGTTCATTCTGTGATGTTAACAGCTGCAACTGTAGAAATAGGCAATCCTCACGAACACCCAGAAAGCGAGGAAAGATGAGAAGAAGAATGAAGATAAAGTCACTCTTTCCAAGAGAAATCCCAAAGTCTAAGCTGGGGTGGACTTCCTGAAGAAATAGGAGGGCTGGATCTGCAGAGGGAAGCAGCAGCACAATGACCATGTCAAGAGATGCCCAAAAAATGAGCTCAGCATTAAGGGTCACCTATATTCCTATCACTGCTTCCCAATCCCTGTAACCGAGGGGATCACGCTACGGAAACCACCTTGTCCTCCACTACCAGTTCTTGGATGGATTCTGTCTTCGGGGCTATGGTTTGAGCTCCACCTCTGATGGAGGGTCTGCAACCTTAGGAACTGTTACAAAGCAAAATTCATTACCATCATAATTACCATTCCTATGGTAACAGATGGGCAGCTGAGATTACGAGAGCCTTATTTGTTCAAGGTCACACAGGAAATCTGTGGCCGAGCCCTGGTTCGAACACAAGTCTCCAGAGCCCAAACCAAATGCTTTAACCTCAAAGTCATTCTTTTTTTCCTCCAATAGCCCAGCTGGCACATCACTTCCCAAGTGCAGCAGGTAGGGGCTGATATCCCAAGTCCTTTCAATCGAGATTATTAGCACAGAGCAACAAAGACATGTGGAGTATTGGCAGCCAAAGGGATAAGTGATGATTGTAAGATAAAGTGTTTGTATTTCTAGCCATCTGTTTGCAAATAATCCAAATTATTATTTTTAGGATTGCTGATTCTCTCATAGCTATATTTCTGGTGCAGGGTGGCTCTCCTCTAGCACTGGAGAAAAAGCATTTCCTTCCAGTAGAAAACAGAAACACTAAACTTCATATACTTCTAATGCATCCTGCTGATAAAATACAAGAGCTTTACACTGACACGTTTCTCATTAAACATAACCACACAATCTGAGTAACAAAACATAACATAGTGCATGAAGAGAGCAAAGGCAGGGATGACACGTATATAGAGTCTTTGAATGCAGAAGCTTTAGCTTTCTGAGTTGTAAACGTGCAAAAGGAAAATGGCTTTCAGAAGCACTATCCCTTCCCCTCCACGTGCAAGGTACCTGCACTGCTGTCTCTAGCAGCCACACAAGCAACAGCTTCATTCCTACCCAAACAGAACACTTGGGTGTCCGAGCAGCATCACTGATCCTGGTCATGTCCCTCGACACGCCACAGGAAAACAACAACAGCTGCTGAGGGTAGAACCAGGAGGGACAGGCTGCTCCCAGGACGGGAGAAGGCAGGGGGATGGAGTCCTGTTCCCAGGCCCAGCACAGGGGCAAGAAGGGACATCCCTAGCTGCTGAGATGTGCTAGAAACTTCTTGTAAAATATAACTCAAAGACTAACTTTTTCTAACTCCGTGCAACTGTTTCATTCTACTAGACTACAGTACCCTCTACGTGTTATAAATCCACCAAGTTAGTGGCAAAAGAAGTTATACATTCTGATTTATTATCTGCTTTGGCTCATTCCAACCGGACTATACATTAAGGGGGGAGAAAAAAAAACCCCATGCTGTCTCTGTATTTATAACCTTGTCATTTAAACATTTGGCAGCCTTTCAGCTGCTCCATATGTTCACTGTATTAAGCTTTACCATAAAAGGAACTGAGAAGCAAAGTCGAAAGAAAGCTGATATTGTATGGCTTAAAAGTCTGGCAGTAAAAATAATAATCAAGGAAAATTTTCAATAACAGCCATTCGTGGTACCTCTGTTACTTCAAAGGCCTTGTAATGAAACCCCGTCACCCTTAAACATGGCTGGCAGACTGTCTTCGGACAAGGCGACTTGGAATACACACATCAAAGCTACTGTTAAACCTTGTGCTTAACATAAACAGCAAAAAAAAATATTTTCAGAAGGTGACATTGGAAGGAGACAAAATCAGAATTTCGAAACTGGGAACATTCTACACCATTTGAGGGGTACGATGAAACGGCATAGACATAAAAGCTTTTGGAATGAAGTTTGGAAATGGACAGCAGTGGGTCTTCCACAATCCTAATGTTGTAATTTACATTTATTGGAGTATCATAGTATGTCTGGAGACAAGCTAAATTTAACAAATTCACATCATAAATACATTGTTAAGTGTACTTCCATACACATCTCCCTAACTGAAATATCAGCACCAGCCTGCAGATGGGATACCTCATCTCCCAAAACTGAATGCTTCAGGCAGAATTCAGAGCAAATGCCCTGCTAAGAAAAATAACAAGAAAAAAAACCTACTCAGGCTGAAGTTTAACCTCCCAGCCTTCAGATTTGTACCAGCTGGTTTAGAAGTTTGTGGTTGTTACTCAGGAATTTAATCTTTGCACAGTCTTTGAGATGCAAAATATTTACCATCAACTAATTCTACATTTTTAGTATCAGACAAGTTCCTTTTGAAATATACCCCAAATACAAGCCAAGGGCAACCGAAACAACTCCCACTTTTAGGCCAGCCTCTCCCCGAAGCCCCACGGGGCTTTCTGAGAACTGGGGGCCTCCATCTGTGGTGAACAAATCAGAATTGTTTCCTCTATGAACCTTTCTTCTGCATTAACACTGGAATCAAAAGTTGCCATTAAAATCGTCTGTGACCACATGGAATATAACTAATCATTAGTAGGCACAGTTGCTAATCTTGCACAATAATTCCTTTGCTTCTCTTGGAGAAACTGAGCCTGGAGCATGATCCTAACACTGCACATACGGGGGGAGGAAAAAAAAAAGTTTTCTACAGTACCTTTGACCAGGAGAGGATGGAGAGGAGGCATAAATAACAAAAGGAAAATCCAGAATTCTTTTGAACTCAGTATTTTTTTCCTCACTGCGAGCCCACCAAAACATTTCCCATCATTTTCTATTATTAGTGAAGAGTTGAAACACTGAGTTGACCCACCATCCTGGACAGGAGCTATCCAAATATCCAAATTCTTATATTTAATAGCCAATCATTTCCCATCCCATTTCCCCCTTGCTTGTGCCATTTGAAGTGCGTTTCCTCTGTGCAGATCGTCCCACATCGAAAGCATAGAAGGTAACTGAGCAAGTTTCCCAAATAAGACTTGCTCTGGACATATTTAAACAGTATCACCGTGAAACAGAGGCAATCAACCACCACTCATTATCTGAAGAAAAACCACCTTTTATATGAATTGTAATAAATCCCTGAAATTTGATGCCTATAACAAGAGATGCTGTGGATCAGTAAAACTTCTGGCACGTTGCTAAATTCTGTAACTTAAGACATGCAGAACTGGCTGTCCAGCTCTACTGACTCAAACAAATTCCAGTTGCCTTGCTATCTCCTGCCTTATTCTATGCTTTTCAGTATTAATTTTCTTGCATGAAATGTCTAGTTATCCTTCAGTATCATCTACGCTATTATTTTGGCTCACTCAGCAGCTTGTTAAGTGGAGTGATCTTTTGTGAGAAACTTCTGAATTATTGCCTTAAGCGACTTATGTGCAAAAAAATAAAAGAAAAAGAAGAGCCTCGTTTTCAACTCTTCCCAATGAAATTGGTCTGATTTCTATTAATCAATGAATTCATAGTTTTGTGGACATTTACACATTATGGGATAATATTTAAAGAACAAACTGTATCTGATTAGAAAATCATCACCATGAAATCTCTCAGGAAGAAGTATGGCATAGGAAAACAGCGCTGATTTAGGGCCTACATTAGAACTGCACAGCACATTTGCAGCCTTTTCTGTTAATGGATCTGAAAAAGAAAATCTGCCGTTCTCTATTAAAGTATCATTAGGTAAATATCACTGCAAGACTTTATGATGTGATCTGTTACAGAATCATAGACTCAGAAGAGTCTGTGTTGGAAGGGACCTCCAAAGATCATCTAGTCCAACCCCACCGCAATGAGCAGGGACATCAGGTCACTCAGAGCATCACCTTTGATCACAGCATGTGAGCAGATACTGGTACATGTGGATATGATTCATTACTTGGAAGGAAATCCTTAAAAATTAAAGCAAAAGCAATCTATCTCAATGTAAATCACTGGGGCTGCAGATAAAGCAGAACTGGCAGATCGGGAGCATTATTAATACTTATGCACATTTCATTTATCTTTGGCATGCCAAAACACTTTGGAGTAAATTGTTGTTTTAAATACTTGTATATTCTGAAATTCAAAGTAACTTGTCAATGAAACATGAAATGTGTCAGTACTCTCATTACCTCTATGCTGAAAAATTCATAAATAAATAAATACACCTTCTTGATGTTAAATGTTTATCAGTCTTGCTCTTCTTTGAGAAAGACATAATGGTTTGAGAGTACATTAGTAATGAAAGGTGGAAAAATAATCAGAATCTAAGTAAAAATGCTTAATTCATGAGACAAATACACAGAGCAATTTTAGTAATTAATAGAAATTCGATGTCTTATCATATTATCACTGTGAGTCACTGTCTGTCTCAGCTGGATCCAGGAAATACTTAAAAGAGGTAACACAAAAATTAATTCATGAGTTTGTACATTTTATGAAGGTGTAAGAATGTGGCTGCACTTTCAAACTGTCTGCCATTTATTTTGTGTAATTAATATGAACACTTTCCAAAAGTTGCTGGTTTTGAAACCAATGCCCTATTGTTCATTTCAAAAAATAATACTGAGCTCCATCGGGGACAACTGGTGTATACATCCCTCTGTTTCACTTCTGTGGGGACACAGTTGTATCTCATTTATAAAACAAGAAAAAACCCAAAACATATCCAGCTGCTGCCTAGATTTTATTAGAAGACTGCTTGTGTGTGGACAACTACTGACTGATGTGTTTGACAAAACTGAATAAGAATTCAACTGTTACTGCAAAAGAATAAACTACACAGCACTGAGAAGCTTTCATAGTGCTCTTTGCACTAAACTTACTGCTATAAAATCAATTTATAGGGCACAATTTCGGTCATGGAGGAACTCTCAATGAGACACAGAATTTGATGTTGAAGTAAGACGCAAAGAGTCTTTTCCTTTTCCAAATACTATCTTAAAATATCAGAGAAGTGACATCTACATATACGCATTCATATGTCCCACAGATCAGAAGCTGTCTTTAAGAGAACATAACAAATTGTACCAGCCAGGCTAAGTTCTACACTCAGAAGAGCACAAAATCTTACTACGTCTGCTCATGTGAAGTACTGGTTTGGGGTGGGAGAACCCAGGCTAATTAAATAAGCTGATTATGACCACAAAGACAGCATTACTGGCACAAAAGCTCCCTTTTAATATGGTTAATTGTATTCTGCCATATAGTAAGGCATGCATCGGAGAGGTGGCATACCCACAGGAATGTGACGTGTCTGGGGACCTTCAGCGTGTGCCCACAGACCCCTGCAGACATCCCATGCCCCTTCCATCCAGGCAACCCCAGATTTCACCCCCATGCCCGTTCGTTTATTTTTTTAACTACCTCCAACCAACAATGCATCAGCCCTATGGCTGTGAACTACCACGAGGTCATAAAACAGAAGGGCCGTGAGAGTTTGCTATCAAAAATACTGATACAGACTTTGATTCTTAATGGAAATTACCATTGAAAAATACATATTTTCATTAGAAGACAATTATAAGTTTAACGTGCTGTATACAACTATCTAGAAAGAGTAGGTCTCTACTGACAGAACAGCAGAAGGTTATAGATGATTCTCCACAAGTAGAAGTGTTTAAAAGGGCATTAGACTTTCCCATTACACAACCAACAAAAATAGCTTTTCCCTTGAGTTATGTACTTAGTAGCATGGACTTGCAAATATAGATTGTTAGAATTTGGAGACAGTATTTCACTACAGTTTTAACAGCACGGCTTTGCCTTCTGCAAACAAAGATCCTGGGTCTCCCTACTCCATTATGCTCTACAATACTTGCTAAATATCTGCAAACCTCATACAAAGAAACCCCTACATCTGAAAGCAGTAGTTTAGTGACTAACACAAACTCTGATGAGCACAGATGATTACTGAACATCAACCCCGGAACAATAAATTTCCCTTACCATAAATAAAACATAAATGAGTGATAAATAGCCTGAAAGGCTTTGAGAAAACATCTGATGGAGTGGTGTGGGCATTCTTTTATTTTTTTTCCAACAACACTTGAAGCAAGAGTAGAACTCATTCAGATGTCAAAAGCTGAGGGCCACAGTCTGATTTGAATTTGGGTGGTAGAACGGATAAATATTGGATAGTCACACAGCTGTAATTGATACCACAGGCAGAGAAGGGCAGATGGTGGGCAACCATTGTCCTCATGATACCTCCACCAGCGCTTACAAATGGTCCCTACAAAATTGGTAAATGTCTTCTAACTCTCTCCCCCTCCTCAAACTGGATGGCCTCAAACTAACAGCAACAGCCTCTGTTAGTATCTGCTTGCAAATAAGCCCTACTTTTTATAGGACTGCTTGAAAATAATTTAAATTGACAATATTCACAGGCTCTTAAATGTAACCAATACCTACTAACACCATGGAGTACTAATCAAAGGGGAAGACATATACTTATTTGTCCTTTATGAGCAAAAGCTCTTAGTGGTGACACTTTGCTGCTTCACATCACCATCTTGTTCCAACATTACTCGTCTTTGGAGAAACTACAAGCCCATGGAAATCAATGGCATAAAGGACAGAATTTCCTCCCTGAAGTATGGATCCAAGACTACGCAACCAGGCTGCAACACTCATGGGTTTGTAAGCAGGGAAACTACATTTATGTTTTAACTCAACAAATACATCAACATCCAAGCAGCTATTACTGATCACCCATTTTTGACCGACCCTTATGCCTATGACATCAGTGTATTTCCTACAGGCTCTCCTAACATTTATATACTTTCCACGCCACTTTCACCAACGGTACTTACAACTGTATAGACAACCACAAGCAGAATTTCACCTGTGTTCAGTCTTCACGTATGAACAAAACTGCCTGTGCCTTTTATAAACACAACAAAACTGCAGAATGTCTAATGCTACAGTTGAAGAATTTATTTTAGGAAACGACATTTGTCTAACTTAAAAATCACGTAATTTCAAGGTATAAGTCTCTTGTAGATTTACGTCCCATTTTTTGGGGGGCACTAAGATATAAAGAACAAGTGTTTTCTTCCCAATGTAGAAATGCCATCACAGGTAGTCTTGTACTTTACTTGCTGACTTAAGTAGAACTAAAACAAGCTCTTAAGACAATGTACACTGGTTGACAGAGCTCCTTTCTTTTATTTCTTACGATATAACAAGTCTAAACAACCTCTTACAGCTAAAGATATAGTACTTTGAATTATACTTAACAGCTCAGTATAATGCAATACATCACATCTTACTCTGTATTATGGACAATGTTTATATTCCATTGAAGTCTGTTCTTTATTTTCATAGTGTTTCTGAAATGCAATACTTCTGCCAATGCAGGATAAACATTTTTTTTACCTGAAGTCCATGAATGAAGTCTGAGCATCAGATTTCCTCTTGGCTATGTTCTGCTGGAGACTTTATGCACTGAAAAATAATAAAACAGTCAAATTCATGAAAGAACCACACATACTGTTTACAATTCATGTTGCCCAAATCATGCAAATCCACAACCACATTATACCCAATTTTATAATGATCCACACACTATCCAAGCTTGCCAGGGTACAAATCAAATGTATTTCACTTGTAGAGTATAACCAGAATCACTCTCCTTCTGCGCATCAGTTTAACTCAAGAATTTTTTCATAACTTCTCAGTTCTTTGAGAAATTTTAACCCCATTGGCAGTTTTTCTGCTTACAGACAGTAAATTCCACTCCCTTCACATCTTCACTGCAAGAGCAAAAAAAAAAAGAAGTCAATAGTGCTGTATTTGTACCACAACAGAGCAATTAATATCCGTGTGATAATGACATACCCTGTTGTTTGCACAAAGCCTTTTGCAGACAGAACATGCAACATCTGAGGGGGTTTAGCAGCAAACTCTGTGAGTAGGAAGCCTCTGCATTGCAACAGATGGGAGAGAAAAGGCCAAGTGGAGGAAATTCAAAGCTCCCTGGATTCTTTGCAGCCGCCTGCGAGAGGAGTGCTCTGCTGGACCTGCACTGGGACCAGTTCACGCTGCCGAAGGATGCATGTACAGCAGTTATTCATTTATTACTGCCCTGTGGAATGAGCCACAGACTGCATCAAACACTCATCCGTTGGCCAAGACACAACAGTATTAAAACACACCATTTAGATTACCCGATGGCCAATATGATGTGAATTTTACAGCCGTATCTCACCTTATTCTAAGAGTTCTCTTTATTTCCACATTGAAAATCTCAAGGTAATCACAGGAAGAAAAATAACCAACCATATAAACAAATATTATCTTTTATAACCGCATCCCTAAAGCTGCATTACTGTGCATCTTATTCTGGATTATTTGGTGCAATTACTCCTTTGATTACCAGTGTGATAATGTTGAGATGAGTTCTCAACCTTTCAAAATGAGACCTTTATACACAAATATGTTTTGGAGAATAGCAAATGATTTAATAGTCCATACGAAATAGTAGCAGTAAAAATTGTAGCAGTCCTATAATTGAGCTAATGGAGAATCTGATGGAAAGACAAGATAACAAAGGAGAAATGATGCAGGAAAAATTGGTTTGCTTTGAGTCCATATAGTAAAAGTAGCTTGAGAAGCCTAGGATTTCATGTGCAGTTAGTTTCAAAAATGAAAGAGTCGAATATAATAAAAAGACATTATGTAACACATGGCTAAAAAGAAATGAAAAAAGACAGGAATATTCCACCTCTACTGCCATTCTTTAAAATTACTACTATCAGGAGGCTTTCACAATTTTGGAAAACTTGCCTGAAAAGTTGTTCTTCTCCACAGAAGAAAAGTGCCTTAAAGGGTATGACATTCTTTATCTAGTAAGAGTAATTTGAAAAGTTATTGAGCATGCAAAAAAATATAAAATAAAGATGCCTGATTAGGGATGACAAATTGGATGCTAGATAACAGTAATGAAAGTCACTGTAGACAATACTCAGCAGAATAAAATGTCTCCTGTATGATTTTCATATTAAACTGTAAAAACTCCTCCCACTATAGCTTCTCTTAAAGTGATAAAGTAGGAAATTTTATCTTATACAGTGGATCAAAGTTTTATGGCACCTGGGGTCAAATATTTGTTTTTATAAATAATGCCATTACTTTGCAGGGACAATAAAAAGCTAATACACCAGAGTAGCCAGCACAGAGGCTGGTTTTGGATATTGCCTCATTGTTCTTCTGCTGAAGAGTCTGAAGTCAGCTTTTGCTATCGCCAAACCTTTCAGGGGGTTGGCTTCAATCTGCAAACCATATACTTATTGCTGAAAAAATAACGTTGGAGAGGCAAAGTGCAACGGGGGGAATGAGAGGCGTCTGCCAGAGACAGTGTTGATATTAATGGTCCGCAGTCAAACCATTCATCCACCTCCTCAGTAACAACAGCCTCCCCTAAATAAAAAGGATAACATTTTGTGTGCAAAGGAGACGATGCCTGTGTTGGAGCTGCAGTTTCCTGTGCCGCTTCCTGAGCATACAGATGAGGTGCTGCTCTCATCCCGCTGCTGGGGGGGCTGCAGCAAGACTCTCTCTGCAGGTAACCACTGGCTATTTAGCTATGCATTTAGCTATGCATCCGCTGCCATAGTAACTCCGGCCGGGACCTCTGTAATTGAATGTGTTGCTCCTCTTTCAAGATGCCCATGCCCCGTTCGGTGGACGCCTTTACACAGAGATGCTCCGCTCTTGCTGGTCTTGCTGGGTAGCACCAGGAACATGGAGTTATTTCTATGTGTCATGACAGCAAAAAAAACCACTGTCAGGTTACTACTTTGGGCCCCCTACCACAAAAAAAAAAGACATTGAGGTGCTGGAGCTGGTCCAGAGAAGAGCAACAAAGCTGATGAGGGGTCTGGAACACGAGTCTTATGAGGAGAGGCTGAGGGATCTAGGGTTATTCAGCCTGGAGAAAAGGAGGCTGAGGGGAGACCATCTCTCTCTCTACAACCACCTGAAAGGAGGCTGTAGAGAGGTGGGGTCAGTCTCTTCTCCCAAGTCACAGGCCATGGGACTAGAGGAAACGGCCTCAAGTTACACTAGGGGAGGTTCAGGCTGGATATTAGGAAAAACTTTTTCACTGACACAGTTATCAGACATTGGAATGGGCTGCCCAGGGTGGAGGATGAGGCACCATCCCTGGAGATGCTCAAAAGACGTGGTGCTGCGAGACATGGTTTAGTGATGGTGTTGCATTTTGTTTGTTGTGTGGGCGGTTATTTTTGTCAGAGTTAGGGTGATGGTTGGACATGATGATCTTGAAGGTCCCTTCCAACCTAGAAAATTCTATGATTCTACTCCCCTAACATTATGTAACAAGAATTAATGTACAGTGTGAGTTGCTCCATGGACTTCAGGTCTCATATGGCATAAAAATGTCATAAACCTCTTCCTCTGCAGCAAAAAGTTACACAATAATCCCGCTCTCTCACCTGCTTCAGTTTGGGAAATGTGCTGGGATTTTTGGGGAGCTGCTCTCTCTCTGAACTCGCCTCCAGGCAGCCCCTGTCCCACAGTCCCACCGGTGCTCAGGAACACAGCGTGGGGGCTCCTCTCCTTCCCACGGGTGACAGGTCACTGCGAGAGACAAAATAACAGAAGGTGACACAACACCATCTGATGGGGCTTTGGCTTTAAAGAAATGGATCATTTTGATAACAGCGGGTAAAAGTAAGAAATTACCCATAAGACACTGCTATTTGCTGCTACCTGAAGGCTGAAGCCCCATGTACAATGGGGATTAGTTTGCCAGATACACCCCTGGTTAAACCCCACAGGAATGATGGGAGTACTTCTGAAACCACACCAAGGATCTGAATTCCCAAAAACTTCCACCCACATCTATCAAATCAAATGGTGGACTTTTCTTCAGATATTTATTTAAACAGGCATGAAAAGGAAAAATACATAATTCCACTCTACTACCACTCAAAATAAACACATTGTCTGAAATTTAAAAGGAAACAACTCTTTTTTAAAAGGAAACTGCCTTTAAGTTAATCCCACTGAATAACTACATTCTTTAGCTAATACACCAGGATGCATCACACTGAAGAGTAATTTTATGGACTCAGGTGAAATTTTGTCATCCAAAGAAGCTAAGATTATAACGTTGACTATTTTTTGTGAATTAATTCAAGCAAAGACCTGCACACATAAACTCCACATGCTGGTGCACGTTACAACTGCGTTAGCTCATGTATAAGATAACTGTATTCTGCTATTCAGGGACCTAAAATATCACTGAAGTGCTGGCTGAAGTGACATCAGTAGAATGGGAGCAAAATTTTTAGCAGAATGGGAGCAAAATAATGAAAAGCAAGTGCATAAAAATTACACAACATGGAAAGAATAAAAAAGCTGGTATTTTCTTGTCTTTTCCTTTACTGTACCCTCCTCTAATAAAATCACTGGCGTGTGGTAGACTGAGCACAGCTCTTCAGTCCATCTTGACCACAGCTGCGGCGATCTGGCTCGCAGGGGTTTGTGTCTGCTGGACCAGCAGCCACATCTCTTTTGCAGAGATTATCCTCAGCTGCTTCATTGTGCAGTGTTTTCATGCCCACTGGCATGAACGACCAAAATAAATCCCCTTCCAAAGAGGATCACTGACAGCAGCAGAGGCACCACTGGCATGTCCATGCCCCCAAATGAAGCAGTAGGAAAGTCTGCATTCCCAACAGGGAATGTTTGGGCATGAGCAAGAGAGACAATATCTGCTAATGCAGCAACACCAGAGATTCCCACAGCTCCTGCTGCTGAGGAGAGGCTTAGGAGAGAGAGGCTTCTTAAAATTCTGTGTCACAATTACTCTCTTCACCAAATCACGTAAAACTGTACCCAAACACTGCCCTCATTCAGGTGTACTATATGACAAGATGTTCATTAGAAATGAAGTACTTACTACTTAGATGATTTTGAAAATAGCAGTGTAAAGCTGCCTAGAGCTGCGGCGATCCCAGGAGCCATTTCTGCTCACGTTCTTCATGCACTTCTTTAAGCAGTTAAGAATTTAGGGAAGTCCTTTGCTGATTTACAGGTAAATAATTAAGCACCTGAAAAGCACCGCGGTCCCACCACAAGCGTTTCATTGTTATTACAAATGATGAACAGGGAAAAGCCACTAATAGCGCTAACGGGATTTCATTACATCTGCAGGTTGTTTGCACGTCAAGCCAATGAACCTGGGTAAAAGTCTCTTAAATCTACAATATGGTTTTTATATAAAATGTTTATGAGAAGATTCTTTGCTGTAATTATGTTGTTTCAAAATGCATCAACAAAACGGATGGCCTTTTGCATGTTAGCACCACATAGATCTGGAGTTTAAAATACCTTTTGTTCTCTTTTGTTTACTTACGCAAAATTCAAAAGAACAGGAATGCCCCCCAGCCTTCCTCTGATTTAATACCTTGGTACAAGGGAACTGGCCAATAGCAGTCAGTAAGTTAAATGGCCGTGAGTCACCAAGAGACATCACTTGGAGATTTTCTGGTCTAGCACACACAATTCGATGAAAAAACCCAACAAATCAGTTAAAGAGGTGGCTGGGGTTTTTCCAAGCTAAATTAAATACCTCTAAAATTCAGATTTTGCTCAGTTTGGTTTGTGGTTTGTTTATTTATTTTCCCATATACTCAGGTAACAAAGAGAATGCCCCGGAACAATATTTTGACTTCATCACTTTTCCTTAAAAAGACAGCTTATCACTGTGAGCAGCATGCACTGACACCTAAATCCAGGAGAGTTCTTCATGATTAACAGTTCAGTGTACAGACCATGTACACCAGTTGCCTAAATATAGATCTGACCACAAAAGTCTGTGACACATTTGAAGTTTTGTAAAAATACTTACGTTTTCTCTGCACTGGAAACCCACGCTGAAAATACCGGCATCCTAACGGGAAGCCATCTACAAACACTAATACAGCAGCTGCAAAATATTGAGCTTAATTTTACCAACATTGTAACCAGGAGAAAACATGCAAAGGGCATCCTGAAGACTACAAGCAATTAAATCAGCTAGTTTGCATAATGTCATGGTGGGTTTTAAAACAGATTTTCATAATACTAGGAAGGAAGAGCTCATAAATGTGTTGATTATTCTAGCTTGAAAAAAAAAAAAAAAAAGAAATTTTCCTTCAAATAATTAAAATATTAATTGCTTGCAATTAATCTGCAGAAAGATAAGCTGACATTGTTAAGCAAAATAGTAAGTAGTTAAACAAAACAAGCATTTATTCTATGTGTTAGTGCTTGATGTGTGAAGCTTGACTTCAGCTTCAATGCCGGTTTTATTTCAAATCCCACTAATTCAGGTAAACAACATTGTCTACTTTGGTTTATGCTTTGGCCATCTCTGTCTTCTCCTTCAGAAATAAAATTATATAATCACAAAAATTAAGTTTGTTTTTTTGCTGTTAGTATTTGTCCCTGTGGAATACTGGAATGTGAGACTCCATTTATCATTTCAGGTTTACCTGAAGGACTGTGACCTACTGGTTTTCAATAAAAATTGTCTGATCGTCCATGGTACCATGAGGATGCATCCACAATTTCTCGTGAGAATGTCAGAAGGACACGTTTCCACTAGAAATGAAAGAGCCTGCAGGGAAATAAAGGAAATACACTCAGCCATTCTTGCTCTACCTGGTTTCCCCCTTCATATTCAGAGGTGACCATGCAACCTCGCTGTTAGATTGATCTCTATCACATGTTGTATGTTTAAAATCTTTATAATTCTGATACAGAATTACTGCTCAGACGCCTGGTTGTGATGGAGATTAATAAAGAAAAAAACCACTGCCTGAAAACAGATGTTTGGATTTTAAAGCACAAATATAGCTGACGCTTGGCAGATAAGCCCAGATTTCACCAAGTCTAAGGGATAAGAGACAAACGTTCCTCCTTTAATCTGATTTGCTCTACTCACTAGTATTCAGATAAGATAAAAGCATAAAAGATCAAGGTCCTATTTTCTGAACGATTAATAAAGTGGCTTTTTATTTTCTTCTACAGTACTTGGAGCATTTGCGTGTCCAATAGAAGGCAAGTCTCATATATAGCAGGGATCCGAGGATCTACGCCCAATTGCTTGTTTAAAAAATAAGGTGGTTGGCAACAGCTATGTCTAAAGTTGAGTTTTAATGACACTTCATGAAAATCATACCAACTCATTAAAACCCACTTGTACATAAATTCATCTCCAAAGTTTTGAAGATGACATGGCCAATAGACAAGAATGGCCTACAACTGCCAAGACAAAGTCTTGTCTCAAGCAATCGCTTGAGGAAACAAGAGAAAAGTAACCAAAAAACTGATTAATTACCAATTAAAATTATAATTAATAAACATTGTGCCAATGTTCTTATCAGTCCCCTTCACATAGAACATTTTTCCACTAGCTAAAGCAGAAAAGCAATTAACAGCAATTATGAGATATGCAAGTGATCATCTTAGGATGTCAATACTAACAAGTTTTCAAGATCATCAATGGTGACCTTAAAAATCAGTAAAAAGACATTATGACCATCCCTGCTTAACACAACTCTGTCCAAATGTAATGAGATTTGGGCAACGTACTGGAAAATCAACTCACTGAAGGGGCATCAGCCATGGTTTGTGTGGTGTGTAGGATGGCTGAAACAAAGGCCAGTTTCTAATACTCAGAATGTGAGTACATTAAACAGGGTTTCAGCTAATGAGGGGGGAGGACCTGATTTCTCTCTTGCTCAACTCTCAAGTAGCACCTTCATAGATCTATTTTAAATTTTCAACAATTGTCACATAATTTGCAAAGTTATTATACAGAGAACTAAATGACATGAAATTGGTAATTTGTGACGTTGATAAATACAAAGACTATTAGTTAGCTGTCTGTGTGCTCAGTGATTGCTTAGGAATTCTATTTTTACGCTTTCAGCAAAGTGCAAAAATTAGAGGACTCTGAAGTAAGCAGAAGTGGGATCAAGTGCTCTATTACCAGTGTTATTATGCAGCTTGTCATTAGTACAAAAAACCCACAACAAAATAAGGATAATGAACCATTCGAGGCAGTATATGAATGTAACACCAATACCATCATTGCATGCATAGGTACATAGTATAGAAAAACCACTGTGAGAGCAAACATTCTTCAAACACCACAAATACCTTTGTGCCATCTGTGCATCTCGTTGTTGGTGAGTGAACCCCTAAGTCTGAGGCAGTGGTGGCCACTCACAGGTTGCAAAAACTCATGTAAAAGCTGGAATAGCCACCCTCATCTATGTTCTGCTCAGCTCTGCTTGAGATCACCAACCTCAAAGCCCCAAAGTTCTGCTTCTAAATGAGTATTTTGCCAGTTCACTGATGTCGTGATCTGTTTTGTATCCACTTTATTTATTTAGGTGCCTCTCACCAGCATTCCTTGTGTCTATCAAGAGCAGATTTCTGACAGAAAGAAAGATTTTGCTTAGGTTATGTTTTAATATTGGTGCTTTGCCTATAGTGAGTGCCATAAAGCACGTTTTAGAGAAAACAAGTTAAAATCACAAACGTGACATCCTAAAAAGCCAGGGCCAAAGCTGTGCTGGCAAGTGTTGAGATTAACGTAAGCTACGACAGACGCCAGGTCGGCCAGATTCAGCATGAACTGTTACATAGAACACACACACACTAGAAATTAACTGCAAACCTATAATCAAGAGTTTTCTGGTTTTGCTTTTCTTTGTGGTTTCCTGTCTGGGTGCAAACTTTCATTGTATATTCATACATCAAGTGGTGACAACACTTAGTTTGAGTCCCACCTTGAACCTTATATGAGACAAACCGCAACGGAAACTGAAGTCAGCCTCAATTTCACCAAAAAAAAAAAATCAATAAACCTTCCCTCAACTGCCAAAGTTAGTCCTAATTAAAATTTTCCTATTGTAATCCCTGTCTGACACTTAACTAAATATTTTAATGACTTGCTCTGTTAATAGCAGCTTACGGGCTCAGAGCGGTGGACTAGACACTCCGGTACACAGTGCTGCTACTTCCTAAATTAGAAAATAACTCTCTGATCTGCATGAAATTAAGTTTATTTTAATGAAATTTTCACCAAAATCTTTCATCAGGGATCTCACACACTGAATGGTTTAACTTCCTTTTCTCTAGCTTCTCCAGTACATTACATTTATCCTTGTCTCATAGCAAAAACATGGTTGCTAAATTGCACATTATCTGACTGTGTCACCTGAGATGTTGGATATCTCCTTTCTACCTCATCAAAGTCGAAATTACACTTCGTTTCTCAGCAATCTTCATAAATTTGCATCTTGCTACTTATGTTTTCTGCCTCTTTAAATTTCAAAATCGGGTACGCTTCCAGCTTCAGCTTCTCTCATCTATTTTTTCCTTCATATAACTTCTCGGTACACTGAGTCAGCTGCAGGAAAGTGCTTAATTTCTGTTCCTCTAAGTTTCTCCCCGATACAGCCAATACAAAAACATTGAAATATAGGTGACATTTTATTCTGCTCCTCTCCTTTTATTTCTTGACTGCAAACATCAAAATTTATTGGATGTTGCCAAACACATTTTAGGTGCTACTGTAAAACAAAATGATTCATTGATTCAGCAAACACTTACAGCAAAATGACTTTTCAAAGCGTTTTCAAGCGGCTGTCTCTCCATCAGGGTGAAGATATACAAGGAAAAAGCATTGAAACCCCATATAAAATATTGTGTATTGCATGTGCACGTGCACACAGAGAGAAATTTCATACTTGGGAAAGCAAGACAAGGATATCCTCATATGCCAGGCTGCTGAGGAATGCTGCGTGTGACATTACAGGGTGACACTCTCTAAGACAGGAATCAGCAGCCCATTTAGAGCATTTTCAGGGACACGCATTCCTAGCACAACAGGACTGCCTGCAATGAAGCCACATGGGCATGTAGATCAAATTGATTTACCTCCCAGTAACTGAGCTAGCTGGCACTGCTTTGTAGCCATAGGCTTTAATGCACCAAAATACAGGGACTCTGGAAGCAAAATACAAAGCAGAGAGCTTAATGACTTGTGTTTCAAAATTTCACTGAATTTCTCAGAATTTTTAGAGTTGGAAGGGACTGTAGAGATCATCTAGTCCAACTCCACCTCTGAAAATTCACCCCCTTGCAGTGAAACAGACTCCAACACCATGGAAACATTGAAAACATAGAGAAAGTCTTATTTTCTGCTGCAAAGACTATCACAAATGATTGCCTATTTTCAAGGATACACCTCCATCCCCAAACCTGGTTTACATACGGAGGAATATAAACTACACTAAATGTCTAATTTAAAGCTCATTCTCTCATAATTCCACTGCACAGGCATAGAGCTGCTAATAAGAAGTTTATTGGTCACAGAGAAATGACTATGCAGTAATAAATGTTATTCCAATAATAAATATACCACTTAAAATGCTTATGTCTCACCAAAATGGAAGGCTGTTTGGAAGATCAGAAGTCTCGTTCTTCAGTCCACTCTTACAGCATAAAGGGGTTTGGGTGGAAAAGTCTGTTTCTTCTCATGGCAGAAACTTTCTTGTTGCTGGAGTCTGATACCATGACGATGGAAAACAGATGAGGGATGCTGACTGCAAAACTGTAACTGAAAGCTAAGAGCTTTCCCTTCTTTCTCTTCCTTTCTTCTCTTGTCCAAAGCTGGGACTCCCTGAAAGTAAAATTAAAAAAGAGGAGCACACAAATTTCAGCTGTACATTGAGTGAAGTTTTGCCTTCACAAATTTATCATGGACTTTAGAAACTTTAGGTGTGAGAGGAGAAGGAGCCGTAGCCCCTCTCATGCCTTTCAAGACAGTACCAGTTGCCAGGGATTTCACAAAGAGCTCTGTTTAACAGGACTACAGCGTGTGATCGCCAAAAAATTCCTATTTGAATCAGTCTCCTATTGAAAGGTAAGTTGGAATGACTAGGTTTTCTTAATTCAGCTTTGCTTAGAGCATGAGATAGTCGTGGCCTGTCCAGATGTCCCCACTCTGTAAAGCTCTTGCCATGCAAAAGCAGAACTGCACCTAGCCAGGAAATGTCACAAACAAATCAAATAAAATGGAGTACTGCCAGAGTGTGAAGATAGAACCAATTTAAAAAGTACTCAGGACCAAGATGGATAAACTCCTGTTCAGTCATTTCTGGATCCAATTTTCATATCTACACAATAGCAGCAATAGTGTAATTAATGGAACTCACCATTACAGATGGGGACCATGATGTGTGACAAACACCCAAAGCCTGATCATTTAATCTCACTCAAGGTATTTCAGTAACCAAACGCAAATCGCTCGCCCTGTGTATTTCAGCCACATATGAGGACTGTGGAGTTCATCGTTTCTAATTTTTAAAGTAGATTACAGCTGCCACGTCGTTAAGACCTTACAATTATATCTGAACAATAAATCGTATTATTAATAGGATGGTTATGGCCTGTGAGTATTAGATATTGTTGTTTGTGATTTGCACTTAAAGCGGGATTTTAATCAAGTTTACCATTCTCAAAAAGTCTGTTTTGCATTTAAATAAGCATGCTTAAAAATTGATCTGTTTTGCTCAGTTATACAATGCCTCATTCTGAAGCCAAGGAGTAATTTATTATACAGACTCCGTGCACAAGGAAGATGTATTGCATTGTACTTAATCTCATCAAATTTCTGCTGATTTTTGATGACAATGTCTGTTTATCATAATTATTATGAGTTGTCTGGGTTAATAAAACTTGAAAAACTATGTGGGAATTAAACCAGTGTGGAATGTTAAACTTACTACGGATGTAAGGCTACCTGCTACCAGCTGTCCTTGTGCCTCTCTGAAGCCATTGATTTCAGCGTTGTCCCTTGTACCCCCACTGTTAAGTGGTTCAAATGTACACAACTCCCATTTCCTGGGATGTATAATTGTGCTCTGAACTCTCACGGATGAAAATATTTTAAAATGTATTATAATATTGCAAATTGGGTATAACTTTTCTATCGTATTTGATAGAAAATTTTCCTTTCATTAAAACTCACGTGGTCTTCATTTCCATTGTGCTCTAGCTTAAAATAGCTTCTTCGCCTTAGTGCGCACCTGTAGAGAACTCACTTGTAGTGCAAAGGAATTGCTTTGTTCATTTAGAGTCATCATTAAAGTATTTATAACCACTTTCTCTACTGCTTTCATACTACACCATCATTTTTAAGAAATACTTTCTAGTAAAAGTGCATACAGTAGGAAATCATTTCTAAAACTAATAAGCCAAAAAACCTTTAAAAAAGTAACTCCTGGTTTAATATACCTCACAGAAGATGCAAAACAGAAATGACTGGCTTTATTTAGAAATAATTTAAAGCACTCACTTTTTAGGGCTAAAGCTAGGGTCTTTTGCAATGTGAAATAAAAGCTGTGTTTGCCACATTCTTTGACACGGAATGATATTGATTTGCCTTAATTTAAGTGTGGGGGCAGCAAGCAAGTTTTCAATCCAAAGTTGGGTCACAAGAATGCCCCCAAAACTATCGCACAGTAACAAAACGTGGACAAAATAACACTTCACATATTCCAGCAGAAAAAGCAAAGGCCCATGAAATTCCCAATTAAAAATGGAAACAAAAAGGCCCAGAGAAGATTGCAAAAACTATTTGATGAGCTGTGTATGTTTTCTCTTTGAATACCAATAGTGCTCCTGACCAAGCTAACGTTCTGCTTCTGTTGCTAGTGAAGGCACAAAGTTTGGGATCCCCTCTGTTTGGTGACCGTTCTCCTATCATTCTTCAGTTCTTCCCTTATCAATAATAGCACTGCTCGTCTTCAGAAATAAGGGATGAGCATTAGTTTCCAGGATAAGGCACATAAGCTTCCTAACAGGCACTATATTTCTGCTACAAGAACAACCTTGGAGTTAAAAGAGACAAAACCAGTGTTAAGTTCATACTAAAGTCAGTAAGTCATGTAATTACAAGAGTTAGTGTTGTTCTATTTCACAGTTCAATATAATGTAAGCTTTTGTTGCTTACAGGAGGACTTTATTGATGTTTACAGATAGACTTTATGGCTTATTTGTCACCATGAGAGCCCAGATACATCTGTCTCAGTTTTTGCTCAGGAATGCCTGGACCATACATAGTCTATTTTCATACCAAAGAGATGAAAAAAAATTCTAAAATTCCTGTATCAAAGCAACTTTAACTTGTTAAGATAATTGTCTTGCAATGATTGATCTAGTCATGTCAAGATAATAAGGTTTTTATGGTCCTGAGGAGGATTTAATCTAATTTTTGGAGGGATTCTGATCTCACTGTTGCTGCTTTATCACTTTTAATCTCAACCCTTTTATTTGAATTTGCTCTGCAAAATTCAATCTACTTTTAGTTGACAGCTGAAGACATAGAATAGTCTTTTTACTCTAAGTTTTCTTGTGTTGCAACTGTGTTTTAAATCTTGTTATTATCACTCCGAATAAATCCAATTATGGAGTTATTTTGCGACTTTAGACAGAGAATACTCAGTATAATTTCTCCAACACAATAAAAGTACCTCTTAAAAGAAAAGTAGTAACCTGATGTTGAACAGAAGGCAGCTGCTAATGGTGTCCTTAATTATTTGGTAGAGGATCATTTGTGATTTAAAGAAAAGATATCTAAGACTTTATGTTATTCTTCAATAGAATCTACTTGTACTTTTATTGCTTCAGTCTTGTAACTACGTAAGGGTAAAATAAAGTCTGTGTCTAAAAAAAAGAGTTATGTTTAGCATTGTCTTCCTCAAGTCCCTGTGTGTCCAAAGCATTGGACACTATTCCCTAAAGCAAAATGGCCAATTACCACAAACCTGGTTAATAGGTAACCCTTAAAATTTGTTTACACTGGTCATAGTGCTTTAGGCACCAAAGTATGGTATGTAGGGAAAAAAACCCAACAGCCAAGTACCACACAGCTGAACAAAAATGAGAATAAAACCACTATGCCAGTTGAGAACAACTTGGGGCAGGGAGTGCTGGAGCATGGCACGTCCCAGTTCACCAAAAGGGACTGGTGACAGCTGTATATTAAACAATTAAATGCAATCAACCTGCAGTTTGTGTGGGTGAACAGGATTGTGGAAGAAGCAGAAGAAGGAATAGAAGCAGCAGGAGTACTGGCAGGGGCAGGCCCATGAGTCCTAACGACCCATAACCAGTGCCCGACCGATGGAGGGGAGTTCCCCCCCGGCAGCTGGGGGTTGCAGGGGCATTGTTGGTTGGGAAAGAATCATAGAATGGTTTGGGTTGGAAGGGACCTTAAAGATCATCCAGTTCCAACCCCCCTGCCTGTCACCTCCCATGACCTGCTGGCCACACTTCTCTTGATGCAGCCCAGCATGGGGTTGGCTCTCTGGGCTGCCAGTGCACATTGCCATCTCGTGTTAAGCTTCTCATCCACCATGCCTTCCTACACTACAAGTTTGCCCATCTCCTCTCCCTCCAAACCCCCCTCCTGTGGGATGATGTGCTGCTCCTGGGGTGCCATCCCCCCACTTCTGCTGGTCCAAGGCTGCAGAGCTCCCTGTGCCTGCACTGGGGCTGGCAGTGATCCCTCTGCCTGCCTGACACCCAGCTCTGCCTTCTCCCCCACCAACAGGGAGAAGTACCCAGTCTACTCTTCTTCTGGGATTGTGTTATTTGTTGTATTTTTCCTTTTAGCTCTATTCTCTTTGATTATTTTTAGTTCTTAATCTTATTACTTCACACTTCTGTACAACTGAGCTGAATAAGCTACTTATCCAGCCTCTAAGCTGAATCTATCCAGATCGTTTTGAATTTATTTGCTCTGTTCCTCTGTATTTACTTTGTCCTCCTTCCCCCATTTTATGTCATTGGCAAATTTAGGTCAGTAAAGTATAAAGTAAACAAAAGTGGCCCTAATGCTGTGCTTTCTGACATTCCTTTTAACTCCTTCCTGAATGGTTTTTTTATTTATAATATTTGCTCCTTCAATAAAAAGTAATTCTTTGGGAATTCATATCCCTTCCGTAAGAGAATGCTTGCCTTATTTGTAGATCAAACACGTCTCCTAAAATCTACTTTCAAATAAGCACCGCATGCCTTTCTCTTTCATCACCTGTATATGTATTGTCATATTCTTCAGAAGGAAGACAAAAGCCAGTCGTAACATCCCAAGCCAAACCCTGACATGGGTCTCTTTTTGGTCTGGGCAAATCATTTAATTTCCCCCCAACACTCTCCTGGGAGAGGAATTCACCATTTCGAGGATTATTTTTTGCTGCGCACTGACAAGGTTCTGCAGACATGGTTAACATGTCATGTTAGTCTTTAGTCTTCAACCTTCAAATGCATTGGTTAACATTTTTTTTGGCTCCCGATTGCTCAATATGTTCTCATTTTCTTATTTTGGCCATCAATATCCCCTGGCTTGCTCCTTCTTAAATAAAACATTCTCCCCCAGGTGATACACCGTGAGCCGGCAGACAGATGCTGTCATTTGACTCACTGTGACAAGTTTCAGAACACTCTTAGTGAATTTCTCTGGTATTTTCAAACATCCAGACTATGTTATATAATGATACTTCTAGTGCAGCTCTCAAAATACATCAAAATACTTGTTCTAAATTAACATGAATTTTGTTTTCCGTTCAGAATGGTCTCTTATCTCTACCCACGTTCTTAATTCTGCCTTCTCATGTGGGAGCTAGCACTGGATGCACTAAGTTCTCCTGTGTGAGTAAATACCTGTAAGAGGATCACGTGTGAGGTTCCCAAAAAAGACTTCCTAATCCTTACTTCTTCCCTTCAGGGTCCTCTGCCGAGTATGTGGAGAGTCGCAATCACCAATCAGCATCATTTGTATTTTCCCCTTTTGGTCAGACTCCTCGTAAGAGATCCTTGTGCTCTCTGTAACCTGAAACATCCAGGCTGGAGGGGTCATTTTAAGAATGAATCACGAGTGGGGCCATGGGGCTTCTTGGCACAGAAACTTCCAATCCTCAACACTCACTGGCTTATTTATGAGCTTTCCCGCGCACCTGCGTGTCAGAGAAGCAAGACGGAAGGAAAGCTCTAATGAGGATTATTCTCTCAACCCAAGTTGGTTCTTAAGGGGAGACCGGTGCCCCTGCATTTGTTAGTCCTGGAGATGACACATGGCTGACTCACAGCCAGCCCCAGCTGGGTCTGAAGGGTGCTGCAGAAGGACACTGCCCACACCACAAAGCGTGGCCAGCGCATTTTCCAGCCCTCAAGGGACAGAGGACACGGGTGGTTGCTGCCCTGCTTGGCACACAGTGAGACATCACTCCTCCTGCATGGACTAAGGGCCAGAACCACCCCAAATTCCTGGTCAGGGTATGGCTGGTCCCTTTGACTCCTTTCATACAGGTCCTCAGTAGATCCACTACCTTCATTTCACAAATAGCTCCAGATATCCAACTTTCTTTATTACATATAAATAAAGGATACCTTAAAAGCTACTACACATAAGCCCATGCTGTGTGCCCTTACACAGGGGTCAGACTTACAAGAATAAAACCCAGGGCTGCAGCCAGGAGGAGTTTTGACAGTTCAGTGAGACAGTACATGCAGCTACAGCCACATAATTCACTGTAACAACTTGGCAGCACTCCCCAATTTACTGTATTTACGTCTGTCTAATCCCTGGGTTATCAGTAAAATGCGATTCAGCAGCAGCACAGGCTGCACATTCATGTAGGTATTAGCAAGAACCTGCCTCCTTGTTCCAATTTTTTTCATTATAGCCAGACCCCTTTTCTGCCTTTTATTGTGTGGAGGTCATCTAGGCAGTTATTTTGGAGTATTGGTACATTTAGATGGCGGGAGCTTTCAGATGTCTAAGTGGCACACGTGAAAATATAATAATCCCAGCATACCTGAATGCTCTAGTTTAAAATGCTCTCCATAGACACCCTGTTTCATAATTAAAAAAATAATCTTGAGGATTACTTGCTTATGTGAGGGGTTTTTTTTGGGTGTCGAATGTGTTGGAAGATACGGTGGAAAACAGAAGCATTGGTGAAGATTAAATGGAATAGAGGTCACTTTATGCAGCCAGGAGTGGAGATGCTAAATCTTCTTGGTGCTTGTTTACACCACCCAGGCAGTGATTCCTCCCCCCATTGCAAGACTCCAAATTACTTTGTGCAGAGCAGCCCAAGGGGGTCACAGTCTTTTTTTTTTTTGCCATGCTGCAGACTCACATTTCTTTCCCTTCCCTAATGAATAATCTCTCGTTACTTCTTTGTTCAAGGGCCTGGTTTGTCTCCTGAAGCAGCTACATATACATTGTAAGAGGCAGAGCAGTCTTTGGACAGGGTTTTTTTTCCACACAGGTGACTGGGGGGCTGGTTGGAAATAGTGTCTGGTAAGGAAATTGAAGGTGTTATGGGATCTCAGTAAGGAAGAGATGGACTTCTTCACAACAAACCCAGAGAAATGCTCTTGGTGACCACACACTCCCTACCTTGTTTTCCCTCCAGCCTGAGCCCCCGCAGAAGGGATGACTCGGGGCCCATCTCTGCAGATCCTCAGTGTCACCTCTCAGCTCTCCCTGTGCCCGCTCTCCCCTGGCACTGAGCGGGGGGCAGAGGATGGACACCTCAGCCTTGGGAACTTCTGGGCACAGCACTGGGCACAGGACATCCACCTGAAACTACTGGATGGAGGAAAAGAGGAAAAAAAAAAAACAACCACATTATTGGTGAGCCTTAGTTCCACTGGTTTGCCTTGATGGGAATCTTAATTACTCTCCTGATAAAGTTACTGCGATTTTTCTTCTTTAAAAAAAGTTTCGATGTTTGAAGGGAGAGAAAATGAACTTTCTCCTTGAGAAATATTGTGGAGAGTTTGCATCTTTTTTTTTCAAAAAAGAGCATTTTTAACATTAAAATGTTATTTTTTTCTGAAATATTTTTACAGATTTTCCCTGCAATAATTTCAAAATCTTTCCATTACCAACACCCTTAATGTTTGCACTCAAAAGGGAAATGGGCTATATTTTGGGGTTAAAATGAAAACAGCTCCTGAATTATGAAACGCTTGCAGAAATGTGCCCACAAGGACGTCAGCAGCTCTACAGGACAATGGAGACATTAAAGGGATTTCAACAGGGACCAGGAAACCTCCTCCCACTGAGAAACAAGCTACTTCCCACTATTCCTCTTGGTTCCAGTTTTTCTTTATGCAGGGTTTTTTTTCCTAAAGCCTTCTGAGACTAGCGCCGTTACAGCTGAAAGCCTGACATTTCTAAATATCTATAAGCAGGTTTAATGCAAAGGAAACACCAAGTAGAATACAAAAGAAGCGCAGAGGTAGAAAATAACAGAAATTACTCTTATTTTTTGAAAGCTCCCGAGGTACTCTCCTCCATTCTTCAATATAATGAAGCCAGAAGGTCTTACACTGGGGAGATCAGCTTTCCCACTCCGAGAAGTCACACCGTGTGAAGCCCAGCATCAAACTGGGAGCACCCGGTGGCTGAGCACCAGGAGGGACATCCAGGAGAGAAACTCCCACCAGGCTTGCTAGACTGCAAGCCCCATGTTTAGAAGCTCCACACTCAGAGCTGAGGACACAACTCTGGAGAGGAGCCACTATGGACTTGTGTGAGTCCACTACAGCCCCACGGGGTTCACTACAGGCCACACCGAGCCAAAGTTCTCCAGTCTTTCAAACTTCACAGACTGAAACCAAGTGGGTTTCATGGCTGTGACATGGTTTTGCTTGTGAGCACACATCTGGCCAAGCTTCTGTGACCCAGCACAACCAGACAGCTCAGCCTTTTTCCCAGACAGTCTATGGCCAGAGAAACGTGTCTCAGGACAGCCCAGAAGCAATTTATTACTAATTTTAATTGTTTGTACTTAATATACTATAAATCTCTGCAAAGAACTAATATGCTGGCCAAACCCGAAATAGATTTCAAAAAAGAAAGCTCCATGACTGCAATTAATTGGATGATGAACAGCTTCCAATACAAGAGGACAAATAGTAGCTGTGAACTTGTAAGGCCACTGAAACAGCACCAGAGATGAGAGGCAGCTGCTCTGTGCTCTGGAAGCAGGAATATTTTGTCACACTGTCATCAGATACAATTTCTGATGTATAGTTAAATAACCTTTACTTTCATCCCCCCAGTGTAAAAGATGAAAATCTTTTAAAAGCAAGAGTCCCAAAGAAATGTAAATACAGTGTATTCACTGCTGACATTTCAAAAGATTTTGCCCCACCAGTGGAGACAGCTATTCTCTATTATCAGGTTTCCTGTCAGTCATGTTGATTAAAGTTGATAAATACTGCAAGCCACTTGGGGTAGGCTAAAGGACACAAAGCAAAAATGTAACTTATTTGAAAAGGACCATATTTCTTGGGAAAGGAAAAGCAGGCCATATTTGGCTGCATTTCTCAATGTCAAGAAAAGCAAATTCCCCTATTTAAAATATCTTTTTTTTTTTTTAACATTTTCCTAGAACCAGCACATACTTATGGACTGTAATTAATGTAATAGTGCTTTGCATGGACAATGCAGTGATATTGAGAAGTTAGCAGAGTTTATGCACTATGATGTCCAGCAACACATGGCAATTCACCAGAGCAGCTGCTAACACTTGGGGTCTGGTAATAGCCACATCCTAAAGGAAGATGAGTCCAAGTGGATCAGAAACCTGTTTTGCAAGACTATAGTGTCAGTACAGAAAGTAAACTGCTTTTTAAAGCATGTCATATATAAATGTTTAATATGCAAAAGACAGAAGATCAGTTTGATATCATTGATAGGGTCAAATCAGTTATAAAGAATCTTCTATGATTCTATGATTCTGATTGCTACTGCATAAGCATTATTTTTAATCTTCTAAAGGTCTTCAGCAGAAGCAGCTATTAATTTCAGAATTACCGTTAGAAAAGCATTGATTTCTGTTTGCCATCAAGGCAAGCAAAAGGAGCAACACTCCCACAAACAGAACTATGGGTAGGAAAAGCTAATTATTATTTTTTTTTTCTGTAGTACAAACAAGAAAAAAAATGTTGTGGTAAAATAGTGAAAAGCCTGGAAGAAAAGTAAAGCTTGAATACAGGAGCACTTTGTCAATTATGCCCTTCCATTAGACACCAGTGGAGATACTTAGACCAGTGTGGTGGAACACAGGAATGTCCAAAAGCAAGAACTTTAAATCACAAAATATTTTCCATGGTAACTGCTCTCGCCATCTTGTCAAATTTTCCAGAAAAATACTTTTTCTAACTTAACTGAATGTTGTAATTAGATTAGTAGAAAGGATGAGACTGCAGAATCCAAGTTGGATTTCTGGAAAAACGCCCAAACCCAACACTTGAGAGAAAGCTGAAAGTTATTTTAAGAAAGGAGGAATGAAACTCCTGCTAACTGAATTAAGTTTTCTATTTAAGAAAAAAATCTTATGTTTACAATAAAAGATTAATTAAATTCACTATGTGGCTATAAAAGTATTTGATGACCCACACATTTTTGGCTAATAACATGAACTCTACCGCCAGTAGAATATATTGACTTAAACTTGTAAGTGATTTTAAAAAGGCCTGCAGAGCCTTAAAAACCAGAAGTGATGTGGGTTTGGAAATTCTGAGCTAAGCACAGTTTGCATTAGTATTTTAAGAACATCCCGCATGCATTTACCTTTCCAAGCTTATTGTTTAGCTATACATTTCCTACAGCAGCTGGAGTAGTTGAGAATTTAATGCAATAAAACTACATCAGATTTTTGACTAACCGTAAAAGAAAGAAATCCAGTCCCACTCCTGTACTTCCCTGGCACAAAGCTGAAGGAGGTTTTTGGTGACTTTTTTTTTATAATGAGATTCTTTTAAAAGCACACAGGGTGCCAAAAGGAGTGTGCCTATTTAAGAACCTCTCGTCTACCACCGTGGCAACAGAGCTCAGTGGGAGAAAAAGCCCACCTTTTACAGCAATGGTGACAGAGCTTTCTTGGGCCTGCTTATTTGTTGGGCTGCTTATCCATCATAAAATCACACCACACAGCATCAGATTACAAACCCTGAGGAAAACTCTGCATCTCTGGCTAACTATGCCCTTACAATTAAGTTAGTCAGAAAACCATTATGTGTTACCAGAGGAGAAGCCTCTTTTAATAATCCTTAGGCTTTAAGGAGTTCTCAGTAAATAAATACACTGTGATGCAGCAATATAAAAACGGTCAAGATCCTATTTTGCACAGTTTTATTTACTTCATTTTTAAATTAATCAGATTTTTTAACACAGTAGTCTATAGCTTGTAGGGGTTTTCATATCATCATTTAGTTTATGAAGCTGCAACGAGAAACACCTGACAACTATCAGGAGCTGAAAAGAGTGGTAGCCCTTTCACAGGTGTTAGATGATACCAAGGAGATGATCCTGTTTCTCCTTAAAGCCACGGCAGGGAAACAAATTGCAAGCTATTTCAGCCTAGATTATCACATATTTTTAATGTATATTAATGGGAACTATACTAGCAACTGTAACAAGATTTTAATTGCTCAGAATTTCCTATATGCAAGCTCGTTCCTAGCAGAAACTGAGAGCTTACTCAGCTCTTGAGCCTTTGTTGTTTATTTGGCAAATTCACTTTTATATAAAAAGGTAGAGGATTTTTTCTAAATTAGAATACAGAAACAAGAATACAGAAAATTCCAGTGCTGCAGAAGCTAAGTTTCTGCTTAAACCATTCATATCATAGGAGCAATATGAAGAGCACCTTGAGTGTTCAGAAGCAATTATGACACTGATAACTGCAGATGAAATGAAGCAAAATGTGAAAAATTTATCTTCATGTACACTTTTCTACATAACAGAATGGCCTCCATTTATCTTACTTCTTTTTCTGTTAGACTGATTAGTTAACTGGCTTCAGAAGCAAAATATGAATGAGCTGACAAATTGTTCCCTTTGACTTTTGCACAGTCCAGGAGTAAATACCAGATTTAACATTTAATCATTTAAAACAGCAGATCTGGCTCCAAGTTAAGATGTGAATATATTAACCCAAATGTGCTGTCAGAACATACAAGAGAGTTTTACCTTTTACGTATACTTTAGATGCATTAGGAGGATAAAGAGGTATCAGTACCTCAATTTTATCTTACATATGACCCTACTGAGTTCAAATACAGGAAAAAAAATCAGGAATCCATTTGTTTAACATTACAAAACATTTAAGGAAAAAATAAACCAAACCAACCTTTCAGTGCAGAGCATAGATGTAAAAATACAATCCTGAGCCTGTGGCCTTGTCACCTTTATCTCCGGTTTCCTACCAGCACTCATCTGGCTTTGTAAAATACTTGGCCAATCATCACCTGCCTTTGTTTTTAAGAGCCAGCTCTCCAAGGACTCCCTGTATTCATACATCTATTAGTCATGTCTTTGGAGACAGGAGTTCAAATAAATCCTGATTATGTCAACAGAAAAATAAAGGTCTTGCCTCATGCCGATGCCTGGCAAGCAGCGGCTGCGCCACCGGACGTAAGAATCATTACAAAGAAATCATCAGTTTGCCTAAGACAGGTTTTAGGGATGCATGTAACTCGTGACTGCTTTAATGGACGACTAATTTCTGTGGGTTTAATTTTGAGACATCTCAAAAGACCTCAGCAGGTAGACTTTTCAGCTCTTAGAAATTCAGATTTTTTCACAGACATTCTTCAGTATAAAACCAATGTTCAAGATTCCTCCCTTCTTATGAAGATCTTTACCTTCTGTGTCAAATTACTACAGGCTGTTACGTGGAAAAAAAATTAACAGAAAAAAAAATCTCAGAGATGGAATTGTATGTAATACTATAAATATAAACATTTTAGTCAGCTTTTGACCACAACTTTCAACCTTCCCATTGGTCAGTAGGACATCAAAGATGAACATCTTCTACATGCCATCTTCAGCAGGTATGAAACCTCAGGTTTGGCATTATCTCCTAATTTCAGCAGCCCTTCTACTAGACCCAAACTACATTTGGCTGAATTTCATGGTAGATTTTATTACCATATACTCTGTAAGTCCAGGTGCTTGGTGATATCATTTATTTATCACCCCTAGGTCTGAACTACTGAAGAGTTAAACCTTCTGAAACTCTTTTTCCTGGCTTGCGAAGAATCTTGTAAAAAAGGTTTTGGTTGCAACCCTACTCCTTCAATCCCTCATGCATTGTCAAAAGAGCTATTAAAAATCTGTTACTGGTACAGGAATGCAGAAGCTCTCCTGGAATGCTCTGGAGCTATGCCTTGAATTTAACTTACAAAAGATGCGTTTCAGTCTGACTGCTCCAGTCTGGGGTCTTCTGTAGCATAAACTGAAAATTCTGTTTCTGTTTTAGACATTTTAATCTCAACTCTCCCACGAGTGCTGGAAACTGGGCTGACCATAAGGATATCTTCCAGGCCTGTGTTCATTTCCTTCCACTGTATCTTACTTGTCCAACAGCTTCTCTTTTTGATCTCTTGTTATTTTCATTCATTTCCCCTGAAAGTCTTATTCTTGACATTTTTAGTTTCTATAATCTGATACTAAAAAAACCCAATCCAACCTGTCTCATGACCCCTTGTAGTTTGACTTCTGATAGATTTATTTTCATCTATATAGAAATGTCTATAAGAAATACATCTATTTTTATCTATGTTCAGAGGAAGCTGTAGAAGAGGCAGCGCGGAGCAGCGTGGGGAGGGGGAAGAGGCTGGGGCTCCCTTCCAGCTGACTTACAGCACAGAACACCTCAAAAAAACCATTTTGTACCCTTCTGCCTTCCTATGCTTAAGGGTTTTTTTTTAAATCTTTAGGGATCTGCACTGTTTAGTGTTTTTCCTGAGAGTTTGTGCATTGCTTAGAACAGAGAACCCACCATCTCAGCTAAGGCCCATGAGCACTACTAGGCTGAAGTCTGGTGGGAACTATGCTATAAACAGGGAAGATATTTTTGTTTGGAAAACCAGCAGACCCTGTACCACCCTCACAGAACGCATCCAATTCAGGCTGCGATTATTCACAAATGATATCAAGTCGAAAAAATTTGTACATCACCCCCTGGGGGATGAGCTCAAAGGAAAGCTATTTCAACAAATGTGCATGTCCACGTGTGGTAGGGGAATTATGCATGCAGGGAAATCATGCAAGAAACCAAAAGGAAAAGGGATTGAGTACTTAAATTTCACCTGCACCTAAACAAAGAGTTAAGTGCATGTTTAAACTTTAGATGTGGGTAACTTAACGCTCAAAGTGTAGTATTGCTCAGTTTTAGCGTATTTTAAAAGCAAACACAAGTCTTTTAGGAGGCTAAATCTGTAAAGCTCTCTAGCTTCAGGTAGTGGAAAATTTAACATGAAAGGCATGGCACTGTTTGAATTTCATCTGACATTTAATTTGGTATATAATTTGAGATACCAGGCTGTAATTTTGTGCAAAAACCACCACACAGACTTGGTCTTATAATATGCCACCTAATAAAAAAAGCAATAAAAACTATATCCCTTCAAATATTTTGATGTGTTGGTCCTGCACTTGGTCATTATTTATTTACAAATATCAGAAAAAGTAAGGAAAAGCGTTCCAGACCAGAGGTATTTGTTTAACATTTTCCACAATGAGTATGTTGTGTTTTATATCAGTGCAGCTGGTATGTACCTTGATAATGATGTCATCTGAGAGTTTTTCTCCACTCATCCAGGTTTGTATTTAATAGGCATCAGAGATTACAGAAATTTTATGACATAATGCAACTGATTATCAAACCAAATGAAATTACCAATGTTAGAAATTAACTACACCTTTATAGCAGAGACTCTTGAGGTAAAAAAATGAAGCAGAATGCAATGTGATGGAGAAACGTAAATTTCTCCACACACAGCAAGGATGCATATGAATAATGTCTTTAATATGCTCTTATATTCATCGAAAATGAGAGCAAAAAGTAATGTATTTTCTAGAGAGGCTTTATATAATAATTTCTCTGAAAATGCTAAATTTATCTTTAACCTGTTTTGTCCAATTATACTCGTTGATGTGAACTGAAACAAAACAAGCAATCCTCACATCAGCTTTTAGAGCATTCTTGTGGTCCCAAGCCAAGCAAAGTAAAGCAGGATGCTTTCCCAAATAAAAAAGAATATAATGTATATTAATGTATAACGTGTGTAATGAACAGTCTACATACGAATATATTTGTCAAGACTTGGAAACTCAATGTTGAAATGAAGCCCCTTTGTGACAACTGGTGGCGTGAGGAATGTGTAGGAATTACCAAGGCAGAAGAAAGCTTTAACAGCCCGATTGCCTCGCTCTTTCCCCGAGTCAGTGAACCTCCTCAACTGTAAAATCACATGCAGATGCCTTGTGGCAACCCAGCTTCCCTGATCTTTCAGTGTTGAGGAAAACCTTTTCCTGACAAATGTCCCCTCCAACTTACTGCAGATCCAGCCCCAGCTCTTCCATTTCCCGTTCCACTCCAGTGCCAGTTTCCAAATTAAACCTTTTTCGAATTCCTGCGAACAATAGAAAAACAGAGAAAAAGATGCAAAATTCTATAAACTTCATTTCTAGGAGAACAGTAGTGCCAAGGAAGAAGCCAAGCATGGATAGCTCTAGCACCACTTCTTACTGCTAAAAAAAAATCAAAGAGAATGTGATGTTGTGGAAAATATGATTAAGACTACCTAGAAACAACTTTGAAGTGTTCTGTAGTGAACCAAATTTACATGATATGACACAGAAGGGAGACAGAGATTTTGTGTAGGTCAGGCTTGTTAAAGACATCAACATTAGTATCACAGCAGACAGATTTCCAGACCCTGGACTATGTTAGTCTTCAACTACATTACATTAAAGCTGATCACTAACAGGAACACATCTTGGATCTAAGGAATAACAACAAAAAACATTAAGACGGAAAATAAAGTTAGCTCAACTCCAAATTCAATAACAACAAAATATAATATAAAAATATTATTCTATATATTGTGAAGCAAATTCCAGCTTAAAGAGGAAACAATATTAAAGGAGACTGGTGTTAATCGATTAGATTTCCTTTAGAGCATAAGAAAAAATGAATATTGATTTGCATGTAATTAGGTAAACTAATGAGCTATCCCTATGAAGAAATACTAAGTAATTTTAAAAATTCTTTCTTTTCTGTTAAAGAGAATTGTAGTCACTATTGTGGTAAGGATGAGCTCTGTCAGGTCCCATAGCCACATTCAAGAAGCTCAAAGAATAAGCCACATCAAGACCTGTATTCCCACTGGAGGTCACTTCAGTTGCAGCGCTGTCTGTAAAATGGGCACAAAAGGACTTCTCAGAAGCCAGGCACAATTAAAAAATATTTGAAGGAAAATTGATTTCACTCCCCCGAGATGCTTACACTGCGATTACCAACCTGGTGCCTGAACAGCAAAGCTCGGATCAGTCAGAAGTCTGTCACATAACTAGAGTCTCTGGCAGTAGGTGGATTGAAGTCCTTTCCAACTTTCAGTTCTTCTCACTAGCAGCTGAACATCCTGTTGATGTACCACCATGTTAATAATTACTGCTTTTTATAAGTACTTTCACTGCTAACCTTCTAACTCTATTTTTTCCCCCATTCTGGCAGTAAAATAGAACACAGATGGAACAAAGAGTGATGCAAACTAATTTTAGTTTTAAGTGGGCATTTTCCAACACCCTTCAGAATACCTAGGATTTAATAGCCAAGCAAATATGGAATACATTTAGTAAATTAATTAAAGCCTGTCCTTCTAATGAATCAACTTGAAAAGACTTGGAAAGGTGGAATTATGCGTTGGTTTCTTAGATGAAAAGATGGCCAATGTTAAAGTAATGTCTCACTAAAAAAGTTTATTTGCTTTTAAACTTCTTCCAGCTCAAGTGGCTGAAAAGTAACAAGTCTACAAGATGTCTCTTGAACTTGCCAAAACGTAAGAGTCCAACATTAATAAGCAAATATGGTAGTATGGTTGAGAGGAGCTTTTAAGGCAGCAAGCTGAATTATTTTAGAAATCTTTTTAGAAATTTTCTCATCTACACAGCCTCCTGCAATAACTGTTTTCAAAATGAAAATTATTACAGGATGATCTAATACTTTTACATGCATAAAATGACAGTGAACTTCTGCCAACAGGACTTCATTCATGTAATGCAATGACTTATTGTCTCCTGTGCTTTATGTATACTCTAGAATTGGGAACGTGTTTGCAAAAATGAAAATTTGGACTCCATATATAGGAATTATTTTGTTGCTGTGTGCCTATTTTTGCCTTTATAAAAAAGTCCAAATTTGGGGCTCAAGTAATTTAATGCATTCTTTTAAAGCAATGCAGTCAGTGACTAAAAAGAAAACTATTCTCTAGGAATGACATAATGCCATAGGAGATATATGAACACTAGAGAAAACAAATGGCTATAGAAAAAGATCCAACCACAATCAAGTATTTCACAGCAGAACGCCTGATAATGATTTTGAGGAGTAAGCACATCTGTTGCAAATTAAAAGAAAATTGTTCATCTGCAGACCTTGTAATTCAAACAAATACCAGTTTTGATCATCTTTCTAGTTTGCTGAACGCATCATATTAATAAGCACATGCTACACCAGGGCTCTGAGCTAAGGCCACACAAATAAGCACTAAACCATAACGCTCCACAACAGTCCAAAATAATTATCTCGAAGCATCAAGACTTAGAACATTTAATTTTACTGCTCTTATCAAATGGAATTAAAAAGTCAATCTCAAATCAGTTGGTTTGGGTGATGATGCCAAAATTTCAAAAGAAGTTTATTTCAAGCAGTCAAAAAAGAAAAAAAAAAAAATCATCACTATTTAACTTTTCTGTGTGTCGGAGTCAAATCACATTTCTCAGTTTCTGATAAAATGTGCACTTGGTCATAAGCATCTACTCCTTATGTCTTACTGCCCGGCAGCCTCAGGGGCACTATCTACTGCTCCTGTGCAGTTTCACTGGGTGTGTGACACACACCACCATTGTATTTTCAGTATGACACACTCCAGATCTAAAGTCTTATTCCTTCAAGAGTACGCAATTACAGAGTATGATTAAATTAGTTTGTAATTTATCAGAGGGCTTATAAAGCAAAGAAGTATTCAAAAGGTATTCTATCAGCCTTCCTTCTTTGCGAGCTGTGCATTTTCTACTTTCTCCCAGTGCAAATCTATATGTACATACCAAATACAGTTTATTTCTAGGTTAAAAAGTAGTTTTATTAAGAGATGAGTATTTTATTAATGCTAAAACATCATTACAGATTATTTATTTGTATGAAATATAGTCAGCACTGAACCAAAAGTCCCAGGACTCCTATTCAGCTGCTATACTTTTTAAAACACTGTAACAACAGATTCAGATGAACAGAACTTTCTTATCACTGTTGGCAGACGTTCATTCACAGCATGAGATAAGAAAAAAAGGATCTTATTATAAGTGTTTCAAACTGTGGTTAATGCTAACTCACTCTCCTAATTCTATTTATTCTATTGCCAAGTTAAAAAAAAATGAATAGGCTGTAAATAAATCTGAATTGTGTTATTCTGTCAACTCCGTTTGTTAAAACAATGAAAAAATAACAAATGAACTATTAATTTGTACTCCTTTGCAATTTCTGCTTTGCTCCAATTCATCTATAAAAATCCATAAAAATAGAGTTGAGTTTCTATCTAATTTCTACATGCCTCTACACCCCCGTGCTGTGTAAGAGATCCGATTAATGCAAGAACCCAGCATCAGCCAAGAATTGCAGCTTTCCCCAAAACAAGAATACCTGATTCAGCACAGGTTTTCCCATTCTCACAAGAAAGAATATTTAGGGGCTTGGTGGTTGTTTTTTTTTTAACATCACAATTTTAAGAGGAAGTAATAGCAGTAAGAGAGAAAAAAGGAAATATAAAGTGTACAAATGAGAACTAGACAGCTCTCATTTCCTTGGGGTAGAACTTTGGAAAGCTTACATTTCTTTCCTTAAATAAGTAAAGCGTTAGCCCCGTCTGGTGCTCAGTGCAGAAGGTTTTAAATAGACGCAGAAGACAGAGTTTTATCTTGTGTTGAAAGTGTAAGGGTTTACCCATGTAAGTACTGACTTCAGGAAGCCTCCAACCAGATTAATAACTTCAAGCCTTTATTATTCACCCACTTTTGTACTTAAGCAGGAACTTAAATACCCGCCTAATTATTTTGGATTATGTCTGTAAAAAGGCAAACAAGATTCTAAGACAGGCTGCTGGTGCAAGCCCGTATTTTCTATATCTGGACAACTCAAATATCACCATCTGTTGCTTTCCCTAAAACAATCCAAAGGTAATAAAGACACCCTGACTATTCTGATTATATGTGATTCATGTTTTGAGGAAATAACAGAGCAATGTGGGCAACAGCAATGTGTCAGTTGTAATGAGCTTTTCCTGTAACAACTTCTTTCAAAGTGCAAATGAAACTCATTCACAAGTTTTTTAATCTCTGGGATACAAATATGCAGAGACCAAGAGGTTAATTATACCTGCAGTCTTGTCCTTCAAACAGAACTAGTTCAAATTACTCAAAATAAAGTGTTGTAACCAACAATGTTTCTTTTAATCTACTTCTACATTTTAGCTCTCACGTTCCAAAATATAGAAATAGTTGGAGTTTTTAATTATTTTTTTTAAAAAGCCAAGATATCTGTATATGCTGTCTTTTTGATACAATGGGATTCTGGTTGATTCTCCTACCTTCCTTCTACACGGCAGCTAGAGCTTTAAAGAATGGCTTTCTCACAGGCACCAACGGCAGATCTATTGGTTGAAGGAGGGGAAACTATCTTGAACTCAGCCCCAGACTATAATTGTGAAGGACACACAGCCTTTCAAATGTCCCAGAAGAACAGTTTTTACAGCATTACTCGTTTATTTTAAACAAATATTCCAGGCTTCTGTCTCTTGTTTCAGTGTGGCTTCTTTCACCAGATAAGAAATATCCTACAAGTCCAGAAGACAAAAAGCATCATTTTGAAGAGTAAATGGATTCAGAGCAATTGTCTCTGAAACTGGAGCCAGACAGGACTACAGATATCTCTTTGCTTCCCACTTCTTCACAAACTCTTTGATTTTTATAAACCTACCATACCTTTTAACAGTCTGTCTTCCTTTCTGACTGCTGCAGAGCAGGAAGCAATCCACCACTGCTCCACAGCTTCCTCCTCATTTCAATGAAGAAAACGTAGAGCCCATCACTTGGAATTTATTAATTCACCCAACGCAGATGCCTTTTGATTCTTCCATTGTCATTTGTCTGCTTCCTCCTTTTTCATTCCTCCTTCTTCTTCTCTGCTTTTCAAAGAGAACATAGACACGTGCTCAAATCTCATCAAAGAATGTCTAGATCCACTGTAAATCACATAAGCCCTTCTCCTATCACATATACTGCAAATTTTAACTCAATTGGCCAAAAGGTTGCCTACATCATACAGAGTATCTTTTAAACTGGTTAAATATTTGACAATTATGATGATATAATGTTGTCCTTATAAACTACTCCTCATCAGAAGAAAAAGTATAAATGAAAGCTATGCTCACTTTCATTGAACTATTTAATTTGGACATGCAAAAAGTATAAATGATTAAATATTAGTATGTGCACTTTGAGGAGCCTCTTAGGGATGTTACAGTTCCCAAGTTTCCTTCTTGTTCTGTCTAAAATAGAATTTAGAGGTCTTTAATAGAATTTAGATGGGTTTAAAATCTCCATATATGAGTTGTACTTTTACTGATTTATTGCATGAATTTTCTGTTGAATTTTTATGTGACACTTGATCTCCCCTGAGGGACTTGTTCAGTTCTGATTGGATAATGTAAATTTCCAATGGAGATTAAACACAAATGAGTATGAAATTGATTTATTATAATAAGTGAAATTGAGGTCTGAGGTCCTCTTTCTCTTTTCTTTTTTTCCAATCCAAGACTGTCAGATAAAGGGTTTTTTATAATGTTTTCCCAACAAAGAACAAATAAAATTAAGAGCACATTTCACAATTACACATTGAAAATTAGATGAAATATTGTTCCAAACTTGTTTGATTTCATGTGCACAAGAGAGTTGCTGGAATAGTTCAACACAGCTATAATTACATCGTTGTGGAGAAAACATACTGTCTTACACGGTTTCTGCAGAATTCAAACTCATTATCAATTTAATGGAGGGAATGGGAAACAACCTTTGTCAACATCTCGTGCTCACATCTCCACACCGGAATATTAATTCCAAACTATTTTGCAGCACACCACTAAAAATGTAGACAGACAGACTGCAGTAAAGATTTTTTTTGTCTCACTCTCAGATGCAGCCTCGTTGGCAGACAGAGAGAGGTGGGTCCATCCATGATGTATCAGTCTCAACTTCACATTCTGCAGCAATTCCAAAGAATGCATGGTCTCCAGTGACAGCGCTCCTTGAGGCACACACAAAAGCTGGCTCAGCTTCTGTACAGAGAAAAAACACTTCTCCTGCCTGGATTTATGCATCACAAAAAAAATAATATTTTAGAACTTTGATTTGTCCCAAGAGCAATTATGAAAAGAGAATCATTGTCAGCTGTACCATGTAATCCCAGCTGATGAAAGATCACTTCCAGAATGGCAGGGACATCCAGGGCCGGCATCACACTGTTTTCTTGATCTCACAATAAAGGCTGAAAAAAAGAATCTTTTCTGAGTATGTATCTCTCTATATATATTCCATCACTAATGCAGATGCACATGTGCATGAAGTTAGGCACACTGAAGCAACTGCTAGTGTTTATGCCTCTAACAGTCACAACACATTTCCTAAAAGACTTAGAAAAATAGTTCTTCTGCCAGGGGAGTTTAAGCAGAAATTCATCAATTCCAGAGTGTTCAGCATGCACTTTACTGTTACTCAAAGTGAACAAACAATATGAAATATTCAGTGTCATGAGGATGGCTGGATGTCCAGCCTGTTGTGCTGGACGATGTTATTCAGCCCAGAAACTTCTAAATTCAGTGGACACAGTCGATGACCACAAGCCTACGCCGTGAATGTATAAACTGAGCTTACTCAGAGTAACTGTAATTTTAGGAAAAAGCTTCCATGAAAAGTGACAGATAAAAGATACAACATGTATGGAGAGCCAGCCTGTGACATCTGCATTCGCTTTAGCCAACTGATTTTTTTCCTTTGGTTTAATTCCATTAACTTGACCATTAACAGGCCACTGGTAGGTACAATGGAGAAGATCTTACTGCTCCCATCCCTCCGAATGCTCTCTATGCAAATTGGGAAAGGCTGCAGAAGAACCACAAAGTACAGCAACTTTTGCTGAAAAATAATCTGGCAAATTCACTTCTGCAGTTAACTCCCTTCCCTGCTATTTGAACAAAAAATTGCTGTTTGGAAATGTTAAGTTTTAAACAGAAGCTACGGCAGTGGAAACACTATTTATGCTTCTTGTAACAATGTCCTGGAATCAATACAGTCATTTCTAAATGCAAAAGACTTGTATTGAAAGAGAGATGAGAATGTAAGTACAAAGCCCTGAGAATCCAGCCCTTAATCTTCTTGGTGGGTTTTAAAAGGGTTTCAGATTCCCTCTCGAAATATTCACCACAGTTAGGCCAGAAGAAGTCAAAGTAATTTAGATCCAATCTCTTTTCAAAAATGAAATGAACAGAAGTTTTATTAAAAGGAAATGAAGAGGAAATTGAACTTTCATATTTCATGGTGCAATTGTGATGACAGAAAACAATATTCGTCGATAGAAAGTTTAGAAGATAGTTATTTATATGTCTATGCTGCTGTACTGTAGGAATTGTGTCACAACAGAGGACAGGTAATTTTTAAAAATATAATGGAGCTGTGGTAGAATGACTTGTTGGGTATTCCACCCAAGTTCAGAATATATAACTTTTTCACATTCTTATGATCAGGAATCAGAAACATTAATTGAAACATATACTTTATGAGGAATTTTCACTGGCGATGCTTATGGGTAATGCAAATTTCACCTGTATAAAAGCTGCACAGTGCTATATCTCTATGACACAGAAAATTGTATCACCTGAAGGAAAATCATGGGGCTGAGGCAGATTGGTAATAGAATGGAAACGTCATAATTCCGTCCTGCAGAACTGCCCAAATGAAAAGGAGAAAACATGCAGCCAGACACAAGCGTGAATCACAGTATGTCATCACATAAGCAAAGGAAAGATATTTGCATTTAGTCCTAAAATTTAATGGTTTCACAGTTAATCTAATGATGGGGAAAGCACTGGCTGGAGAAGATGACTTTTGTTCAGGGGCTGCTCCTTATGGAACTACACCCCCTGCTCTGACTGAGCACACACCTCCCCTTCCATTCCCACACTCTCTTCCAAGGAACTGTTGTGAGTGATCCTGGAGTGGGTATTTAGGCATAAATTTTCAGAAACGTCCAACAATTTTGATCCTTACCACTTCATCCTACTTTATGAAGTATTTTTACGTGCAGTACATTGAGGCAGGAGGCTAGGAAAAAGTGGTCTGGATGAGTCAATCTGGGCATCTCTGAAGCAAACATCTGAAAATATTGTCAGCCTGCAGAGAAATGTAAGTCACTGTTTCTTCCTCTTATTATAATGTGGCACTGACAAAGAATGTTCATCTCTGTCAGAAAAGAGGAAGGAAATTTCATTCCCACACTTTCCTGCAATGCATATGCAGGTAAAGCACTCAGCGTAAAAAATAAAAAATTCATTTTAAAGTTTGCTCGAGAGGAAAGAAAAGTTCAAAGCTTTTCCACAGCCTTCATGCCTCAATATGGCCTGAGAAAATTAGTCAAAATTTTCTTTAATAAGAGAAATCCACTTTGATTCACACAATTCAACATAAAATAATGCGCTTTCCCCAATACACACGTGTAACATCCTTAGAGCTGACAGAGAAATAGAAGAATCTATATGACATCAAGATTTTACCACTGCAACCTGATGTTCTTAATCCTTCAATTTTCAATGTGTAGCTTGAAAAGGTTTCTTCATATCTTTCAGAAAATTTTCCAAATACATTAAAAATATTCTTAATATATTTGTATTGAAACCAAACAGGTATCTATGTCAAAGCTGTTCAACTCATACAACAGTCTGTGGTACCCAAGAGTCAGTGGTGAATTTTGGCATGAAGGAATCTCTAAGGCGGTTTTTGGTTACAAAAATACAGGCAAAAATGCTACATGAGGTTATTAGCATTCCTTGAAACAACTGTGGGTTAATTACCATCTATGAGCGCTATGAAAATGTTGGAAACCAGCGCATCACTGTGTCACAGTAATTTGTCCATTTAGCAGTTGATTTTTGATAAGTAGAGGGTATTAAGAATCACATAAAAAATTACCATGGAGTAATGACCTGCAGAGCAGGCCGTGCGGGCAGATGAGAGCATGATGGCAGCTGAACATCATCAGACTAACAGTGATTAATAGAAATATAACAAAAGTAAAGTGACAGGGAAATGAACCTCCAGAAGCAGAAGTGCTTCTGAAGCCAATTTAAACTAATCATTTTAACTAATGAAAAGAGCAAGAAACAATCTTACCTTCAAATACAGAAAAACCTTCTATGTAGTGTGTTCAGGAAGTTTAAAAACATCAGGTAGTATCAGTGAGTTGCAGTTTTCCAAGGCATCTGAAAATATTCCAGAATGAATATTCCAGAATGGAATGTATTTTACCATACTGCTCTGTACTATCGCTGTGAACACAGCCAGCTAATTAGAAGAATATTTTTCAAAATTAATTTCACCCACATGTGAGCATCCTACACGCTCACACCGAGTTTATTTAGCAACAATACACGTTATTTTTCCATTTAGTCTTGAAGAAATATTATCTTTTTTTTTGACAGAGGTATAGCATGGATTTTAAGGAGATGTAAGAATTGTGACCAGAATGAGGATAACTGAGTGATAAACATTTTTCCTGTGGTAGTTGGCCAGAGCACAAATTCATAACACCACCACAGCCACTGTGAAATGGCAGGACTTCTTCCCAAGTCCCCTTGGCATGCTGAGCTTCCAGAATAATCAGATACATACACTCAGAAGTGGAAAGTAAAAATAAAAACAGACAATAGATTTAACAAGATTTAATCATTCCCTAAATCATGGAAAAAGGGGCACATTCTAAACTCCCTTAATATGAAATTAATTCCAAGCATGAGAAATGTCTTTAACATCTCAGTCATGGGTTTTCTATTTGTAAATTATGAGGTGTTCACCACTCTCAGGGGATTGAGCTTTTAATCACACAGATGTCCATTATAAATCCTCTGTTTGCTTAGCAGTATAATAGGTGAACTCGCAGCATCTTTGCGCTGTAATAAATCTGCAGGCTCAGAATGCTCATGATTACCTTCTACATTCTTTCAAGGTCATTCTACATGATTTCATGCTACATAACATCCTTTCTCAGTCCATTTCACACTGAGAAAAGATCATGATAAACATTGATTTTTCCCTGCTGGTGTACCTGAATTCCACCACATGACCCCACCACACAGACACACGCACACTTGGACACACTATCTTGTAGTCATTGGATTCTAAGCTATTGAGTAGAAACTGAAAATTCAATATCTAAATATGATAAAGAGAAAAAGAAGCTGTATTTGATGCAATTTTTTGAAGACTAGACTGAAACAATGAGAAGAAATAGGTGTTTCTTCCAGTGGGAAAAAACATTACTGGAAGTTGATAAACTTTCATAAGTTTAGAAAGAAATTTGCCACAAAATTACTCAACAACAACCTGGGAACAGAACAAGTAAAATATGTGCAGTAAAAAATCCTCTGAACAAAGGATTACTTAAAAATAAAATGTGGCAATTCCACATTTTACAAATGCAGACAGAAACATGCTTCAAATTGTTGGACATTATAAATGTTAAAACAAATAGCCAGATTTAGACCAAATGTATGACATGTTTTGATGAGCAAACTCATCCAAATTACTCACCATCAAAAACCAGACAAGAATGCCTGCAAGGGCACAGAGCCTCAGCCCTAGACATGGTTCCTCAAGCGTTCTGGCACGAAAGGAGTGCAGAAAGTGCTAATAATACTTCTCTCAAGAGAAAGAGACAGGATTCCTGTAAGAAATATTCACAGGCACAGACAAAAATTAGCTGCTTGATTTCTACTGAATCTTACTGCCTCAGGTGACTCATTATCTCAATGACTTCCTGTCTATGAAGAGATTTAAGATTAATGGATTAAATTCCCTAAATTCTTGGTGAATTTTTAAGCTAATATGATACTGCTGTTTGCCATTTGATTAAAAATTGTTGAGAGTTCACTTTATCCTTTTATAAAGACCAGAATTATCTTCTTTTAATCCCAACAACTGTTTCTCTCTGCCTTAGGGATAACAGGGACACCGCCAGCTCCGCAGCAGCTCCTCATGGGCCCTGCACTGCTTGTGATTTATGCAGTTCCTTTCTTCTAAGGGTTAACAAAGGTCTGGGGTTTCTTCTCCTTTTCTGACCTGTCTGGGCAGAATTTAAAGCCCCCAAAGCAGTCCAGTCACAGAGAATGGTTTTCCAGCATTCCTAACCTCCCATGACAAGTTTAGGAACCCTCTGAGCTAGCACTTGCTTGATCATCATGTTCAGTAGCAACCAACAAACTTGGCTAAACCCTTTTTGCAACTCATTTACACACTCAGACTCCAGAGTCCCTTTTGGCAAGAACTTTTGCACCTTAACAACACGCTGTGTAAAAGGTAGTTCCTTTTATCTGCTTTAAACCAGAAGCTGTATTTTGGATAGCCTCTAGATTTTCTTCTGATATTTAAAGACAGATTATCAATAGCTTTAGAATATGTCAGAATTTTACCTAAATGAATTATATAATTCAATTTTTTTGTTGACTAGCAAATAACGATTCCAATACCCCAGATCAAACACTCAACTACCAAAACTTACATTATACAACTTACAGCAATGCATTTTCTAATAATTATCATAACCCAAAAGTTTTTCTTTTTTTAAAGAGTTGTAAGTTGAAGTCAACATCCAGAGCAGACAGACCTGGGCCCCAGAGATCACAGGTCTTTGCACTGACAGTATGAAATCATAACTCTGCCACACTTTATTATCCTAAGACATCATCATGCAGCCAATTTTAAAAATATGAATTCTTGAATTAAAAATATGACTGGAAAAAGCAAGACCACACAAATGGGCCAAGGTAACAGAATCACTACATATTTTGTAAATCAAAAGTGATTTTGATCTAGTAACTAATGTGACCCATTATGTTGTTTCTTAGAGTCCTGCTAAGGTTCAAGCATAACTTACAAGAGCATTTGCAGGACAGGTGTATACACAGAGTAATTCGAGATCACAACTGAATGACAAACACTACCCCTGAAACTTTTGATATAGTAAAAAAGATGTACTTTATAATTACTCCTTTGCCACTTTTTGTTGTTCTTGGATTTGGTCTTGGAAGGCAGGAATGCTTTGCAAGTGCAGCACTCGGAAGGTTAGCATTTCTGAGTCCTGTCAGCTTCCTTGAGCTGGAATTAATGGAAAAATTTCTGTTACTGTAAAAATGAAAATGAAGAGATGCATAATATACATATAGAGAAATTTATACAGAGTATGTTATTAATCTACATTCCAAGCCAATATTGGAATTAGACTTCTAATGTGGCAGAGATCTATTCTATAGCTTACAGTAAAATTCAATGTCAGAATAGATACATTTTGAGGTTAAGTTCTGAATACTCAGACACACACTGTTTTGGTTAGAGCCTGAGCTGTCATTCTTCACTCTATCCAATCTCCCACGAGGTCAAGTGCCCTGATCTGATTCAATACCACTAATGCTCACAGCACCCACCGAATGGCCCAGATCCTTCCCTGCATAAAGGCAGCTTTGTGCAAAGTACCTCTGGAGCGACTCCAACCAGCCACAGGGAATGTTCTGTGAGCACCATCCATTCCTGCTGTAGGTCCTGTGCAGCCACACGGGCAACAAGAGTCCTCACTGTGGTAGGCCAAGGGGTGATAAACCCAATTCCTCCCTCCCAATAAAGATTCTTCAGGTTGATGAAGCAGAAGAGCTGCAACCTGTGGATGAGAGACCCCACATGGCAACAGGAAAAAATAACTTCCTCCCTAACCAGGAATGCATCCAGAAGCAGAAAATGATCCTGCTGAAGCTGCAGGACAAAGAGTGAGGCAATGAGTGCTGAGTGGCAGCAAACAACTCACTCCAGTTAAAGCAGTAGGTCCTGGGATCCTTTGAAAAGAGTCTGGGAAAAGATAACGCAACCCGTAAGGAGGGAGAGGTGTTCACTGACACACCTGAGTATCGGGATGCACCGATTCACAATGTTATCCCATTTCCCCATCAAATCTGGAAAAACGGGCTCTTGGTAGACAGACGTTTCAGACTCCCAAATTTTATGCAGTGGAGGTCAAATCTACAGGGCCTCCCGAGGGTCTGCAAGATTAAGCCCGGTCCTAACAGCTTTAGTTCAGTTAAGCCTTTCATAATAATATGAAGCTCCAAACATTTTAAGAGCTAAAAAAATTAAATGCTTCCCAGCAGGATTAATTCAACGAATAGCACGTAATAAGATCACCAGCCCCAGGGAAATTCAGCAAATTTCTTGTGTTCAGAGACTTAACAGGCCCCTTTATAGAGCACACAAAGAATAGGATGTAATTTTCTAAACCTACAATGAAATTCAAAGTGAGAACTCAACAACATTACAAATCACGAAGCAGTCTGAGGTAAGATTTCTGACTCTATACCTTGCAAAGAAGCAGGTGTCACTCTAAATGACTTTGAGAAAACAAGTAAAAAAGTACTTCTGGAGGCCATCCTCAGCCACGAACAGATGTAACACCCCCACATCTCTTGATGATTTCTGCCAGACGTCTGCAACACATGCCATTTGAGCAATTTTCCTATAATTCTGATGACGTACGAGAACATTCAGAAAATACACCAACGCCTTTAGCAATTATTTCCCATTCTTCTCAGTCTAATCTCTGTTCCAGTCTCCTTCTAAGACTGGTCTCCCAAGTGCTTATCAGAACACACTCTGCCCTTTGGAGCATTTATTGCTCTCAGTTATCTCTTGTTTTAAAGTTAAAGATCTGTGGCTTTCTCCCCACAGAGCCCAGTCCACTGAGGAGATCAGACTGATGCTATGACAACAGAGAAACGAGTACTATCAGTAATAGATCTTTGCTTATACATTAGCTAGAAACGTTATATATGTGGATAGAAAGCAACGTGGGTGCAACAACATGCCTAATACCATGAGAAACACTCATGGAAGCAGTGGTCAGTTATCGGTAACATCATTACGGAAACACACCATTTTGCAGTGACACCTAAGAGTTTTCTGCAACTGTCAACGTTTTTCTAATTTCTAAAGGAAGGAAGGTGCAAGAAAAGAATTTTTTTCTATATTCATCCTTCAAACAGCATAAAGTTTGGGACAATTTGTGTCAGGCAGCAAGATATGGTGTAGAAAGGTCTAGCTGTGAAATTCAGCTCCAGATGACCATCTCGGTTTATAGCAACGTCCAGTTTTGTGGGGAAGCACAACAGACATACAGCCAGTTTGGATCCTTGCTCATTTTATTTCTCAAAGCTAAGAAGAATTGTACCATTGTATAAATGACACCTCTTTGGCTCTTAAATCACTTTGCTGTCTATAATGGATGTAATAAATGTTTCCTATTCCAGTACTACAAAAAATGGTAGAGGTGGTTTTATCCATTTGGCGGTGGGACTCGCTTGCCCGTGATGTATGGCACACTTGTTATTTATTGCAGAGGCTAGAAGGCAAATGCACTATAAGAGAATAGTTCTTTAATGTAAAGAATAAAATTAAAAGCTCACCCTCAGGCCTTTGACTGCCAATAGTAGTAAATGGATGCCCAAGATAACATGGGAACTGTTACTATTTAAAAATATGCCATTTGATATTAACCTTTTTGATTTGATTTAACAGCAGATTTCCACCCTGTCTATATCCTTCCCATGCAGGTTTACATTCAGTGTCTAATAACACTCATCTCATTGTACAGATACTCATCAGATCACATTCCTTAATCCTTTTGCAATTTCAATACTTCTAGCTCAAGGTGTTTCAACAGCTCATTGTAAGACAATATTTATAATTCTCCCAATATAAAATTATCTCACCCATGAAGGTATCACTGCTATCCCCGTGTATGGAATGCAGCCCAAGAACAGAAAGGCTAAAATGTCGATTTTTAAAGGCTGCTTTGCTCATTCTATAATTCAATGACTACACCAAGTTTGGAATATCTTTTTTTTCCAGGAATGACTCAGGACTTGACAGATTGTGGCAGATTGGGAACGTCACCTGAACCGCAAAGTCTCCCCATCCCAGCTGACAGCGAACGATAATCTGCTCCACCCAAACTATCTCGCAGCCAAGATCAGACCCAAGTGTTCTCAGCTCATAAATCACAGCCAAAGTATCACATCCATTCCCATCTCAGAAAGAGTCCAAATCATTTTTCCCCATTAGCATCTTTTGTACCATTTATATAAAACCTTTAAAATTTGCCACGGGATTTGCAAGTAGCAAATCAGAATCTAGTATTGTAAAAAGAACAGCAATATTCAAAATGAACAAACAACCCCCAAAACAATCACCACCCCACAAAAGACAACAACCAACCTTTACAGATGCTTTATGGATTGTTCTGGAATTCCATAAATCAGGGGTTTTCTCTACTGCTCTGCAGATTAGGATGACACTGAAATAAACAGTCATAGTGGTGTTGGTGTTAGTGTATAGTGTTACAGCAAATATATTCCCATGATCAACCCCCCCCAACTGTATTCTTTCAAAACTATTTTTCAAACTATAGAATTAAATAAACAACAAAACCAACAAAAAAACGCAGATCATGCAAGTAATCAAAATTTTCTTCTAATGTCCTTCGTTATCTTACTAATTTGTTAAAAAAAACGCCAATAGATACATCGTACAGCAGGAAATTTAAAAAGTCAGTTATCTGCTCCTGTTATTATCTAACATTTCTCACCAGGCTGTGTTCAAGTGCTCCAATGTGACTGTGAAGCAAAGCTAAGCAAAAATTATTACTCTGCTTCTAAAATATATGTATATTAACAGGACACATGAAATATTACCCCAATGCCATTATCTTCCACAAAGCCTGTCAGCTGAACTAGTTAAATATGATTTAGTTTTTTTCCTTGTGAAAAGCTGCAACAGAAATACAAAAGTTTTCAAGTTTCTGTTCAGAAAGAAATGTCTGCAGAAATTTTGGCTCTTTCAATTTGTTCTATATTTGAAATAAATCTACTGAATGTTGAAACGACTATTTTTGAGACATGTCTGTGTTGATGCAGATGTTCTAGAAGTTTTCTACTGTCAGCTGTGGATATCTGACTACACTTGGAAATACAGCAAAAACCTGACATTTGCTAAGGAAATTTTCCACAGAAAGGAGAAAACCAAAAAAACCCCACTATTACAGGCCTCTTGCCCAAAAAGGCTCATTTAACGACCACTTCTACTAATGCAGGGAGCAATGGTAACCTGAGGAAGAGTTGAAGGAAGGAGATCATTTTCTCCAAGGCCAATTTTCAAAATTCCCTGGAAGAGGAGGCTCCAACAGCACCAGTTCCAATCCTTGGGGTATGATTTCTTGTCCTAATGAAGACCAGAGCACAGAGAAGAATGAAGGCAAACACAGTACTAGTCCCACCAGGGGACTGAAATGAAGACTCAATATTTAAACTCTGCAGCATTGTCTTGCTCCCCGTCCCCTCATCCCGAGGCTAGTAAATGCCCAAGGGGACGATGTGCAGGGACAGGGAGACCTGGCATGACCCGGTGCTGGGTGGCCATGTAGCATGGAAAGCTGAAGAGAGATCAGGTCTCCTGCACATGACAAAAATCTCACCAGAGCCATAACCAGGCAAAGCCTTGCTGACAGGAGTGGAGAGAGAGGGTGGAGAGACTGAGGTAATAAACCAGGCAAAAGCCAAAGCAGTGAGAAGAGAAGAGAAAGCAGTGATGAGGGCCATCAGTGGGCTGGGAACACTCCTCTACTGCCTGTCGGTGAAAGATCTAACGTGCATCGGAGTTGGCCTTGCTGGGGGTTCGCTGTTCCTGCAGATTAACTCACTCGGAGCTTGTGGGTGAATCCCTCAACTGAACCCTAAATAAAGTGTTCTTTAGCAACTATTAGAGGGCACCGCTCAATGGAACAAATCACCAGCCTAGCGACCGAAAGCAAACTCAAATGTTTACCACAGAAAAATCATTAAACCCATCAGCTCAGTCAATCATCTCAGGAGACCAACAGTTCAGAAGGCAACAGTGTGCTGCAGCACGTGAGGATGGACAAAAGGAATACAAAGCTGATGTATATTCCCCACAAGAAGTCCTCATTGCATGTTCCTCAGCATATTAACTAAAACCTGACCACTATACCACGAACACTTCCCACACTTTGATCAATAGACTCTTCTATACTTCTTCAAATTGTCTATAAACTTTTGATTCTTTTTTTCCAATTATATAAATTTTAATTCTCTTGTCTTTTTTTGTCAGGACACATAACACAGGAAACACACTGTTACTTAAAGTATTTTACTCCTTTTATTTGCAGAAGGGATGGAAAGGTGTTGATAATATTTAGTATAGCTTAGGGTAAGATTAGGTTTAAATCTGAATCATGGTTTGATTCCAATAGTGAAATATTTCCTCAAGCAGTTCCCACACAAATACTACAAAATTATCACTCACTGGTAATCATGTTACTGAAATCCATATCTAATAACATTTCTGCTGCAAATAATGGAAAACCGAAGTTAAGCAGCAGTTGATCTTGTAATACATCATCCAAATTGAACATCAGAAATCTTGAGGGAAGTTGGTTATTCTTGACAATTTCTGCCAATTTCTCCAAACTTAGCTCTTTGCAAATGGATCATTAAACAGTCTCAGATTCAGGGTCCCAGACAGACTTAAATTTGAGGATGAAAATCTAATATAAGCAGTTTATAGTAAGCCTTTTATTTATTTGTGTGTTACTCCTTTAAATTTTGATGATCCGAGCGTAGCTGAACAGCCCGTACGTGCAGTGGAGATCCTCCTGCTCTTCTCTCTGCCATTAATGGCTCCTTCACCTTCTTTAATCTCAATTAAGAAATGTTTTTCCTCTCCAGGTAAAAAGAACAGGATAGAGGCAATGGGGGAAGGAAGAGTGCTGCCTCAATGAAGGTTCAATTCTGTCTGTATTTGACAAGAAAACCTTCATCCAATTTTCAGACCTCAGCTTAGAGAGAGCTGCTAAATCATCCCAACGTGGCCAGTGGACACCACCTTTGCTCCTGTTTTTAGTACAGGAGGCACCAAGAATTATACTCCTGCCACCTCTTATTGCTGTAGGAGTGGGAGTGGGGGAGAAATCTAATTATTTCTAGTGCATTAGGTACATCAGAAGGTTAAATTAAAACTTCATTTAAAAAATGTTAGCAATGACATGGGATTCTTAATGAAGAACCTGAAAACAATTTCAAAATAAGAAAGGGAAAGGGAGGTAAGTGAAATGTCTTATCTTTCCCTGCAATTCTATTACATTATCCCAGCAATTCCATTATATTATACTTCAGCACATTGCTACCCACCACGTTCGCCTTCTACTTTAACAAAGGCAAACAGAGGGCTCTGCCATGGAATAGGCTCTTTCATCCAGGAAGGCTGAAGTTGGCTGAAGGAGCGATGGGAGAAGGAGCAGGCAGTGAGCACTAACAGTGTCCCATTCAGAGAGACTAAAGGTTGAGCAATGAATTTCAATGACAGAGCGTGTGGATGCCCAAATGCAGGTACCCAATCACAAGCCCGAAGCCCAAGCTTTTGCTGATTTCTTCTTTAGAATTTCAATAAAGTCTTTCAGCCTTTAGCAGTGATTTTATTTATTTTTTTTGTACTCAAGAAGCCACCAGATGTAATCTCTTACGAGAAACGCCATCTTTCCTTCCCTTAAATTAAGCATAACTAGGAAATGTGGACAGTTAATAGCTTTTAAAAGAAGCAAAATCCCCAAACAAACTTCTTGCTTTATTGTGCCTCATCCCAATAAATATCTCTATTTCATTTGCTTTTAATGTAGCATCTTTTAAAAATGTTTTTAGTTAAAAGTAGCAACTCTTATGACAGACTTTGTTAATTTAAACACCATCATTCTCATCACATATATCACGTAACAAAATTCATTCAAATAAATTACATAAGAATTTAAAAATTCCAGTCTTGACCTTGGAAAACTTTTTCTTACTCTGAAAGTTTTCTATTACATCAGTCCTTGCCTTTATAATTCTACCACTCAGTTTCCCCAACTTAGAAAGAATTAATTCTATCTAAGTATCTACATCTACTTAAACTATTTTATTAAAAAATACATAATTTAGGCTTTGTTCCTTCTTTGCTTTTACCTTGATCATATATTAAATAATTATGTATTGGGATTTAGTTATTATTTTCTCTCCATTTCTTTTTCTGCTAAGTTTGCAACCATAGATTCAGGTTAAGCCTGTTCCCATACACAATAATTTTTGGTACAATGAAAATCATGTCCATTTTGCTTTTTCCAGCAGCGTGAAACCAAATAAATAGTTCTCACTATGAGTGAACTGATGTGAAGTGTACTTAAAACTAATTTTTAAATTGCATTTGATGGAGATCCCAGCTTTGAGTTTCGTAACAGCCTTTTTACAGGAACTCTCTCCAGTAACAGGAAAATGCACTCTAATGATGTACCTACTTTACTTCTAATTTGACAATATTAACATGTCCCAAACAGTAAAAAAAATATAATTGATATTACAGATAAAAATAACACAAGTCTCACCCACCATGATGGTATCTGAGTCACCAGAGCACTGAAAAAGATATTCTAGACCCATCCTGCCCCACTCCCTAAAGAAACTAGAGAGCTTTTACACCTAGATACACTCAGCTTAATAAAAAGGAGAAAACAAGAATATTTTAAAATAAACTCAAAATGGAGAATAAAGAGAGAGCAAATAGTAACCCTTCCCACCTGCTGTGTCCTTGCAGATGTGTTCATTGACTCCATGGATTCTTGCAATTGGGACTATCTGTACAGCAGCAAGTTTAATGGATCACTCTGGTTCCATAGGACACTTCTTCCATCTGGAATCTCCTACCAGCAGTTTCCTTCAGCACGTGCCCCTTGTCACCATCCATTTTTCCACAGATCACACGCCTTCTGTCCCTCCAGGGACATCTGTTCCACCCTATGATCAGAAAGGCAAGGAATTGTGAGGAAAATTGAAAATAAAACAAAATAAGTCACACATACTTTCAATCTTTGAGGCCTTCTGACAATTTTAGAGAACTCAGCAAAGCATTGACAGAACTGAGATAAAATAGCTTACACTCTTGATAAAGAAATTAATTCAAATTAAGTAGAAGTTATCCTATATCAGGATCATTATCCATAACAGGGACTAAGGAACAAGGTGGAATCACTTTTCTAAAGTGATATGCTATCGTGAGAGATTTCAGATAAAACACAGATTTAATAACAGAAGATGTAGTTACCCTGAAATGATACAACTAGTAAAGGAATGTGGCAAGTTTGTACATTATATGAGGCATCTGCCTTCCTTCCAACCTGCACTTAAAGGCAAAGATATCCATTAAATTGGTAGAAACCCCACTATCCTAACCAATATCTTATTTTGATCAGTTAGAGTCTAAACCGACCCACTAAGTATGATATCCTTACATAAATGAAGAACAGTATAATGCTATCTGTGTGCTTACTCTTTTCAATCAGCGATCAGTACAATAGCTAATTCCTCTTGGAGTTAATAAGATGCACTTAAAATGCTGCAATAGTACCTCAGCTGCTTCATCTCTCTGCGAGTGGGTCAGTAGGAGTTTCCCGTCCTTGGCTCACCCTGGAGTATGGCTCTGCAGGGGAGATTCTGATCACGTTCTGTCTTTCAGTCTAGAACTGAAATGAGAAATTAAAAGGTCCCAGTTGTTAGTTCCCACATCTGTCGCTACCTGACCATATGGGTGACAGCTTGGAAGGGAAAGTGTTTACTCCTTTCTGATATTATACTGTTATTTAACAGCTAAATAACCATTACTCCTTACCTTGAGGTCTAGGAAGGGGGAAAAGTTAATAATCCAGGATTCAGATCCACGTCCAGACTCCTCCTCTTGTCCCATAGGCGTAACTCATAAATAGACCTACTTCTTGTTGCTTCCTGGGCACATTCTGCTATTTCCAGCTATTCAGCTATTTCTAAATGACCCCAGAGTTATCCACAAGCATTTTCAGTTGTGTTGCTGCAGTTTTACTGATGACAGAAGTTTACATGCAATAAGAGAGGGCACAGAATAGTTCTTTGAGTGGAACTCCATTAGCCATTACATTTAATAAGACAAGTGAGAAGGGAAGTCCTGGTCCATCTACCGGAGCTGCCTGGCTTCCGCAGGAAAATACAGTTCTTTGGCTTTGTGACAAATGAAGGGAAATCAAACTGAACCCCCCTGGGGAACTGATCTGCTACAGAGTCGTTCCCTATAGTAGGTCTGGGCTTGAATTGTGACATCAAGCCATCAATACAACTCCTCTTTATCACAAAGAGCCTCCCATATTGATCATCGTTATCTTCTGCTTGCAACTTGTTTGCTTGTTGTGGGTCTTACTTCATGAATATTTATCTTGGATAATCCAGGAGGAAGTCTTTGTGTTTATTCACACGATGCACTTTATTTTACTTATTTCATTAGAAGAAGTAATATTCTTATCTGAGCAACTGTTCCACATGCTTACGAATTATACAAATACTTGTTGAGTAACATTAAGCTTCAGGTATTTCCTTCACTGTTAGAAAGGCAGCAGGTTCTGATTGTTCATTAAAATGTGTATATAGCTATAAATTCAGATTATTGGATGAATATGTAATATGGCAAGAGTCCCCATACTCTGCAAATCTCTGAATTAAAAGCAAGAAACAAATGTGTATTTCAATGATTTACTTAGAGCAGCAGACTTTATAAAACTGGAAACCTCATTATCCACAATTACTATAAGAACTCTAGTAGAATAATTAACTCTTTACATAGTCTATTGCATGTATATTGCCAATTTTTCCAATAAAATTTTGAAAAACAATATGCGAGCTTAATAAAGCAGACTCACAGGACTGTAATTTCAAAATATTAGTGAATTAAACAGTCATTTACTGTGATGCCTCTGCCCACACAAGCAGCAAAACTGGAATGCCCCAGAATAGAAAGTAAAATCAAATGGAGTCTATCATGGTCCAAGCACTATCTCATTAAAACAGTAAATAACTATAACCTGCATCTTTTACTGTCAAGTGTTTTATAAATGTAAAACCTGTAGAAACACCGTGACCCTCTCCATCAGTTGCTAAAGGTACAGCAGTAGGTAAGAGCCTGCACTGCTTCATCTCAGTGATGATGGATCTCCTTATTGTTCTGGCTGCAGAGATACTCAGCTGTGGGTTTCCCTCCCTCCTCTCCTCCCCAAGCCTTCAAGCAGATTAATTTTTCTAACTACATTTTCCATGATACCTCGCTTTTTCGGCACCCAGGTTATTGCTAACTCTGAAAAAATCCATGTCCTCATTAAAAAAATATGCAGGAAAACAATAGTAATACCATGATGTACCACGCCAAGCACTAGGGACACCAGTTGCCCTATGAACAGAGGATGCTAATGGATAGTGTGGTCCAGGATCAACACAGAGCAGCACTGAGGAATTCTCAGTGCTGGCTGATGAGAAATTCCTAAAATCTTTGTCTTTTCACTTAGTTCGGGCCTCCCGAGAACAAGTTTCCCCACTGACCTCAGTAGTCATACAAGTAAACATCCCTTGAATGAGCAACAAGTTTGTGGTCAATTCATTTCTCAAGTCAAAATACCTGCTGCATAAAGAATTAACATAAAGAACTGTTGCCATTTGGCTCTGCGTGGCATTGCACGGAGTAGCCAAACACTGTTCTTGCAACATTTTAATTCTGATTTGCTGAAATAGTTTGTCAAATCATCCTGTTGTCACTAAAATTAAACGTTTGCTTTCAAGTGCTGTAAAAACACGAGAAGGGCTCTGGTTGCATTTAATTTCAGTACAACACTTCCTGTTTAGAAACTGCACGTCATAGTTTTCCACAGACCACAGTGAAAAACTAAGGAGCTGGCTCTTTCAATCCATAAAGAATGATATAAAAATGCTTCCACACTGTTAGAAGAAAACCAGACATTAGTAAAAGCTGATTTCATTCTGCCTGAAACTAGGTGGGATACAGTTACCTTGCAGATGCTTGCAACAATTAAATAATGTCATAGGAAAACATTTCACTTTGTCACGGGAAGACTTGTCCAAAATTCTCAGCTGGATTTTGTCTAGGGTTTTTTAATGACAGAACATGTTATTTTTTCATTACATCATGACCAAGTAGGCGCTTTCTTGCCCAAAGAAGGAACTGTCACATTCCCTCAGCTGCAGCGATACGTCAGCCTCTCCATTGCCTCATTCTGTGTGAACCTTTTCCATATCTCTTGAGAACTTCTTTGTAAAATACAAAAATGAAAATATGGTTATGAAAAAACTTGACTAATCAAGAAATAGTTTTGAAGATCATAATATTTAAAAGAACACATTCAGATTATTTGTGAATTGTAAACTTGCTCCTACATAGCCTAAGAGATTATTAAATTCATTTCAACAGGACTCAAGAGTAGTTTAATTTCTTTTTTGAAAAAAGATTTCTGTAATAGTAATTTTTTTTTTTCCTGTCAATTATGGAAAACATAAGCTGTTCAGGTCAGACAGGCTACTTGCAAAGTTTTTCCTGAACCATGGGTGGATAGAACTTTTAAATAAGCAAAGCCAGGTTCCCATTTCATTCCTCCTTTCTCTAAAAGGCATTTTGAGTTCTGCAGTCAAGAGACAAGTATTGCCAGGAAAAAAATCAGAATTCATTGAATTGGGGGGGGGGAAATAAAAAAGAAAGAAAAAAAAGAAGAGGCTGGATAGGACCTCAAGACATGTACTAATCCTCTTCTGTCCCCCCAAATAAACCACAATTATGTCATCCCCAGTGGCTACTCGTCCACTCTGCTCTAAACTATTCCTAAATTTGGAGGCTCTATAACCTCCTCAGGCATTTCATTCCAGCGTTAGCCTGCCCTGCCATTAGAGGATTTATGTCTAACCTAAGCCATACTTGTTAATACCATTATTCTTACCCTCTCCATCACGGACATAATGGAGTAACATATACCTACTCTTTTACAGTAACAGTTTTTGAATAATAAAACTGTCCTTAGTGCTCTTTCCCTTAGGCTAAACAACCTTAATTCATTTATTTTTTTTATTCAAAAGAGATGCTCTGATATCTTTTGAAGCTGTCATAATGGTTTGCTTCAAATGGGCCACAAGTACATGTCCTCCTTGAAGCGCTGCGCCCAGATGGGACACATCACTTCAGTCTGCTCTCACTAATGTTAAGCAGATTTGAATTATTACTTCCCATCTTCCTCCGAGTCCATGTAACTACATGAATTTATATCTCAGTGAAGCTGAGACAGGAAATAAACAGATGAAATAAGTGTTCTGCAGTCACAGACTTACCTGCTATTTTGTGGAGATGTATCTCTTTGATTCCAAAGATCAAAAGGTATTTTCTTTTCCTCAGATCTACAACTGTTTGGAATTTGTTGGAAAATTGCTTTTTCTCACCTTGATAAAAAACGTGAATGACACTTTTTTCTTAATTCTTCTGAAAAAGGATATAAAAATGCTCAAATGAATAGATTTCCTCTATGACCCACTAGATCTTTATGAAATGCCCTCTTAACATCATCATTGTACATTTGTCTTTTTTCTACCTTGTCTGGTTTTTTTTAAATAAAACACTTATCTTGCCCACAAATACAAAATTAGCACTTTTTTATTCCTTATCATTTATGAAGATCATCACTGAAATTGTTACAAATACATTAAAAATAATTTTGTACAGACTGCTGTCCACAGAAGGAATATAAAATATATTGCATTTTAAACTTACACTATGAATTTCAAAAGCTATTAAAAAATAGCTTGAATAAATGTTCAAATAATAAAAGCACGTTAATAAAATAATTATTTTCACCCATTTCCTAGGTAATTTATGCTCATAGTCTTTTGGGGCTTAGGTATTTTTTAAAAGCCTATAGAAAACAAACCCAAAAAAGTATCCCAGAAATCATTACAGTGACTTGAATATACTTTATGCCACGTTACTTGACTTCACACATCATCTGGAATATAAACTCAGAGCAGACTAGACGGGAAATATAAATATAGTTGGTGTAACATTGATTATTCTGCAGTCACATACCCTTCACAGCACTGCGAACGCTACAGCATTCAGCAGGAAGGGAACTCACCACAGCTTTGGGGCCTCATTTTCCATGTCATAATCAAGGATGAAAACTTATGTCTGAAACCACATTGAGGTTTCCCACTATTTCTCTTAAGGTTTTTCTGAGGTCACAATAGTTGCGGCTCTTCTCATGTGACATCTGACAGAAAAGTCAACATTAAACACCCCCAACATGAAATTATGAACCAGCCGAGTTCATCACGATGTACTGGAGATGCTGATGACTGAGAAAACTGCAACTACAAATGTGGCCACAAATATACACTAAAAGTAGTCCTGAGTACAGCATTTCTCCAAATTTTGCAGCATATACATTACCCTTGAGGTTGACCTGTGGCGCTGGAAGACGATAGACACTCCACTTTAGTGTTGCTGCTTTTAATCAAAGGTTGTCAATCACACCATATTATTTCAGCCAAAATTAAACAGAGGCTTGGCCACATCAGCAAATGCTCTCTGGTAATGGGCAAGTGTTTCATATGTTGCTTTATTTGCATTTAAATCCAAGTTTTCATTAAAATGCCCTGGGGTTTTAGGATTTTTACTACCATTCAGTTATCACTTCTGAAGTGCATCATATCCTAATGGAAGTATTTATGAAGTTAATATACTGTTGACATTAAACCAAAAACATTTTCTTTGTTTCTGTAAGGTCAGAGTGAGAAAAAAATACTAAAAAAAAAAGTCAGATTAGTAAATATGCGTTTCAGAAAGTACAAGAGCAAGGGTACCACAGACCTTTTAATGAGAAGGGCAAACACCACTGTATCCAAATAAAAAATATCATCTTAAACTGAAGTTTATTTCACTTGTTTCATCTATTCAGTGTTAGACAGTTCATGTACAAACTAAGTAATACAAATCTTCCAATGGTCTCATTAGCTTCTGATTAGTTATACTACGACAAAGTGATCTGTGTGTTAAATAATGGACAACAGAGTCTATCCTTTGTTTAAAAACTGCTTCAGCTCTTCAGGTATCTGAAATTTTCCAGCTCCAAAGTATTAATTAAAATGTTTTTCCTCTTACATTAGCATCTGTTTCCAATTAAGTGATCACCATTTAAAAAGTCAACAGCAAAAATCATGTTTTTACTATAGCAAGAACAAAATAGCCCACTGTACGACTATAAAAAATAAAAGTGCTCACACTGCAATAATCTGAGAGGCTGAATTAGGCTGTAGACTGGAGTTATTAAAGGAAGTCATGCAGAAACATGCCCTTTAGCGTGATACTTATTCTAAATTATATTACTCTTTTAAGTGCTTCTTTTACCATGTGAATCTTTAAATTAAAAATGAGGCAGTTTTAGGTATATCCTGGTAGGGCTTGTTTTCATCTTGTTAACCTGCAACCTTTTATCAAGTAAGATCAGCCAAGTTCAGGAACCACCTATGCAAAACAGTTGCTCTGTTTGAAACCCATCACCTTCTGCTCGCTCTTATTTCCCCTTCTTTCCTCTGAGCCTCGGGTTGTTTCCTGCTCCTTTTGGAAATCTCTGCAGGGTAAGCCCAAGGTGGGGATGGAGGAGGGTGCTGGGCTGGCGTGGGGTGTTGGAGCCTCACCAAGGGCTGTAGGTCCTCATTCCCCTTCAGCTGCTCCACGCTGGCAGCAACGCGGGACCTTGTGGTTGAGTTTTCAAGGGTGTCAGCCTTTGCCCAACAAGTCGAGGCTGCAACAAGGTCAGAGTGATTATTATTATGTGAAGTATCAAGTTGGAAATTAATATAGTTACAAATATGGAGAAAATTCAACAAGGTAGTGGAGCAAAGATACTCCATTTCTCTTCACATATTTGAATATTGGTCCGGATTTACCCCACAAAATGAGAGACTGAAACACTTCTACTGCCTCCATGGAAATGACTTCCCGGGGGGATCTAACGTCTCCGAACACCGGGTAAGCAGAATTCAGCAGACTCTTTAGTGCAGAAGTAACCCGAAAGCCCCTGCATCCATTTGGGCGAGCTGGCCAAGGGACACACTTCTCTCTGCTCTGAAGCCAAAGAGGTGGGAGAAGTGTAGGATGACCAGAGGGTTAGTTAAACTGACCGTTTTGGTCAGAATTAGGCTCTGCAAGCGCGGAGGCTGGCAATAGTTTAGCACAGAAATGCAAGAAGCCAACTCAGGGATAAATGGTGGTGGATATATCCTGCAGGTACTCACACGGTGGAGAAGCCCCTCTGCTAAGCCTGAATCCAGTCCTCCCTCCCCATCCTCGGCACAACACTGCTGGGGATCAATACTCTGCTCCTTCCCACCTCCCTGGCCTCTCGGGGATGCTGTCTGGAGCAGGAGCTGTGCCCTCTCACGGGTTTTATTTGCAAAGCAATCATCACAGCAGGGCTCTGTCTCTGATTCGAGCCCCCGGCACTACTGCAATGCAAACACGGAGTGAGAACAACACCATAACCACAGGAAGAAGCAGGGGAGTTAAATGAAGTAAAGACTTAATACGTACCACATTTTAGCAATTCCCCTTAACCACACAGTTCAGAAAAGGCCATTACATCTAGAGTGGTTTGATTATTGGGTAATAACAGACAAAGCTTTAGCTTATCCT
>BJBW01003319.1:853-18141 GCA_004320125.1 Scolopax mira
AGGCTCTCACCACCCTCACACCAAAGAATTTCTTTCTGAGATCTCAGCTCCATCTCCCCTCTTTCAGTGTCAAACCCTTCCCCCTTGTCCTATGGCTCCCCTCCCTGATCCAGAGTCCCTCCCCATCTCTCCTGGAGCCCCTTTAGGGACTGGAAGGGACTCTGAGGTCTCCCTGGAGCCTTCTCTTCTCCAGGCTGAATCCCCCAGCTCTCTCAGCCTGTCCTCAGAGGAGGAGCTATTTTGCCTTGGACTAAATGAAACGTTACGCAGATGATGCTTTCAGTCTTTTAATTCTTTTGCAGAGTTGGGAAGTGTTTAGTTTTGGGTTGGTCCAGAGCAGTTACACAGATTTCAGACCCTGAAATCCGTACACCCTGTCCATGCTGGCAGGCACCAGGGAGCCCCCCCTGGGCAGAGGGACAGAGCAGGGCCAGCAGCCCCCCATGACCCCAGCACTGCTTCACCCAGACCCTGGCAAACAACGAGCCCTTCTGCCCATCTGAGGACTGGGGATAGATTTTAGGGCTGATGCAGAGTCAAAAGTGTCTGTCAAAAGCATTGGGACCCGTGCCTTTACACAGGTGGCTCTCCCAGTGCTGGCATCCCCTGCTCTGTCACCACCTGGGTTTTCAATGCTGGGAAGTGGTTCCTGGCAGACAGGCCCAGGCAGCGCTGGTGGTCACTGATGGCACCTCCAGACAAGAGGTGGGAGCTCAGGGATCCAGCACGGGCACTTCGGAAGGCACTGGGAACTGCAGGTTGGATTTGGAGCTGTGTGAGAGCTGGATTTTGTTCTCAGCTCTGCTGAAGGGCCCTCCCCCATGTGCAGAGAGGGCTGGGAGCAGGGGGGGGGGTCTTCCACAGTTGTGGACGCTGTGTTGTCAGGGGGTGATACTGCCTGTTGTCAGCCAGAGGCATATTTTGGGATTCTCCTTCCTTCCTTCTTTCTTTACAAATAACCCTCCCATCTTGTCCCCTTGTAGAGGAGGGGGTCTGGATTCACAGACCTGCCTCAGCAGCCCTGCCCTTTGTTTCAGCTGACCCTGCCCCAAGTAGCCAAGCTCACAGAATCACAGAATGACATCGTTCTGTAGCCAAGCTCCTGAGCACAGAGGCTGGATCTGCCCAAGGAGCCACACTGAGAGCAATTCCCCAGGAGGATGCTCGGGCTGAGCTGAGTTACACTGGTCTGTTCCCTCTGGAGCCCTGGTCTGATGCTTCCCTGGCTCCATCTCTCCCACCTCCTCTCTCTGCTCCATGTCCTCCCTTCCTCTCTCCTCGTAGGTGGTTAAAAAGTCACTGATGGCTAGAAATACTGTCCCTTGGGCCACTGTTTTGTACAGGTGGGCTCTGCAGCACCCACCAGGAGCTGCCTAGTCCCACGGTGAGTTCTTGCTGCCATGCTCTGCCAGTCCATGTGGGGACAATTCTCCTCCTAAAGGGCTGCCTGGGGAGTGGGCCAGGTCCCTGGCCCTTCTTTAACAAATCAGATCAATCTCCTGCTCCAAGAAAGAGCCTGTCATTTACGCCAGGCACTGGACCTTGGCATGTTGAGCTCTCTTCTGTGTTATTCTCTGCCCCGTTGAGGGGCAGAAGTGGATGTTTGTGTGCTCTTATTAAGATCTGCTCTTTGGGCCTGTCAGTGACTGTTGGAGCCATCCTGCCTTTGACACTGCTCCCTGCTCTGGTCACCATGATGATGGGTAGCAGGTCCCCTGCAAGGCCTGGCAGTGGGGATCTGGGCACCCCAGGCAGGTCCTGCCTCCTGGCTTGGGGCACGGCTGTGGGTAAACGAATGCACTGGGGTCAAGGGGGTTCTCCATCCAGACCTGCTCCAAAGTCATGTAGCTCCTCAAGGCTCTCCCCTACCTCCACCTCCTCCATGAGAAGCTCTTGGTGCTGTTGTGTAGGGAGCCAGAGACTGTGTCATTGGGAGCAGGGGGGTCCTGCTTGGTGCCAGCCCCCCCAGGCTCTGTGGCAGAGGGATTGCAGGGTGGTGAAGCGTTGCTCTACCACAGGAGTTGGCTGCTCCTGGACTTGTTGGCCACCTGACAATTATTCAGTGTCAAAACACATGACTGAAAGCATTCTTGCTTAATCCGAGATTAAAGCAAGTATTGACTCCTGGGTTTAGGAGATGACCCATCTGCTCACCAGCCCGTACTGTCTGGGGTCCCCGGGAAATGCAGGAGGCTGCAATGGGGGAGCTCTTGCCGCGCTTTGGTTCCTGGGGGGGCTGGGTTTGTGCTGCATCAGCCCTTGTCACCGAGTCTCCTCTGCTCGATGGTGCCAGTGATAACGAACTGTTGCTGGATGTGATGATGAGAGGATTTTTAAGGCTTCCCCCTTTCCCCCAAACCACCCTGGGCAGATGAGGTAGACGCAGAAAGGCAAGCAGGGAGGAGGGGTGCCCGGAGCGTGGTCCCGCAGCAGCGGCTGGATGAAGCCAGGTTGGTGCCATGGCCCCCCAGAAGCTGAGGGGAGAGGCAAAGGGGAAGTTGCATCTGGGCCGAGGGGAGGATTTGAACACGTTAAACAAGGGCTAATTCATCCCACAGCGACTGTTTGATCTTGGTGCTCCTGCATCCCCTCTGCCATGGGCTTGTGCTTCTCCCACCAGCACTCACTGTGTGCTGAGAGAACGGCATTTGGGTTTTTTTGGGGATGTTTTTACATCTGGAGCTGTAAGACTTTCTCAGTAGCAGAAGACGTTTCCTCCCACCTCTTTCCCCTTGGTTCCCCGAGCGATGCCCCGTGTCCAGGGGTGGGGAAGCAGGATGGGTTTGGCCCCAGGGGTGGTGTGTGAGCCCTGTCTCCTTCACCCTCCCTCCTTTCCTTTCCTCTAGGCCAGCTGAAGCTCTCCATCGAGGTGCAGGGCCGGAGCCTCGTGCTGCATGGTGAGTCTCTCCCTCCTAATGACGAGGTGGCCCTGGAGCCATGGTGGGCTAGTGACGGGGACAGCGCTTCCATGGCCTTTCTTCAGGCTCTTTGGTCGAACTCTGTGGTAGAGCGGCATGACTGGGGAGTCTTTGATATAGAGACCAACCCAAAATTTCTGGAAACCTGAATTTCAGAGTGACCACAGTTTATTTTGCATCCACCTGTATAATTCTTTTTTTCTTTAACTCCATCTGAATCAAAGAAGGGTAAATGTAATTTGAAAAAGAAGATCTGAAATGCTTTGTCTCCACTTAAACATCTTTCATGTTGGCCAAAACTGTTTGCTAGGATTTCCAATTTGTTCTCTTACCTCCAAATGCTGCATTTTTTTAACACCAGCAATGTTTCTTCAACAAAAGTATTTGATCTGGTCCAGGATGAGGTTGCTGGTCCTCAAGCCGTGGCATGTCCCAGTGAGGACAAGAGATGCTTTTCTTTCTCTGGGGGTCTCTGTGGGTTTCAGGCCTGGCCACCACTGCTGGGTCTGATGCAGGAGAGTGATGCAGCACCTGGGACACCAGCTTTAGTGGTGTTCCTTAGAAAGGACAATGGGAGTGTCAGAGTGTCTTTTCTTTAGGAAAAACCTGCCTGGAGACACTTGGAGGGACTCTTAGGATTGTTCCTGCAGTGAAGGATGTGTGTCTCCTGGCATGGAGCTCTTCAGAGCTTCATGATTAGTAAATGGTTAAAGAATCAAAGAAAAAGCCAAGAGTTGGAGATGGTCAGAGTAAAAATCCCCTCTCTGTGAACAGAGTGGGCTCTCTGAACCCTGGATTTGGGCTCTGGAGGGTGAAAGGGGAAAGCAGGACCCTGGGATTCCCAGTCCCCAGTTTTGGGTGGGGGGAAGGCACCTACATCCCTGGCAGGGTAGGAGGGGATGGAAAAGGCTTTCTCCTGAGCAACATCCCACCTTCCAGCCCAGCCTCCCCCTGCCTGGATGTAATGGGATGGGGGCAGAGGAGGGCATGAGGCTGTAGGGACTGGCTGAGCTGCTCACAGCCCTGTCCTTCTCCCCTTGGCAGCCATGAGAGCTCGCTGCCCTTTTCTGGCTGTGCAGGTAAGCTTTGTAAAGAAACAGCAGGAGGAAAATGTCTTTTTTTTTTTTTTCCTTTTTTTTTTTTCTCTTTTCCCCCTCTCCCTCCAAGCTGTGTATGGTTATGAGGGTCAGGCACAGGCTTTGCCCCACATCCCTCAGTCTGGGTGCGAGTCACTATCCCATTCTGATGCTGTCTCCAAAAGAGGGTCTGGAAAGAGGGAAACGGTCTAGAAAAGAGGAGGAGGAGGCTGAAGGGACCTGACATGCTGGGTTCTCAAGGTGCTTGGTGTGGGCAGGAGGAGGCTGGGTGACATGGGATGATCCATCTTACTCTTTTGTTCTCCACCCCCATGTCTTTAAACCCAAAGTAGGTCTGGCCAGAGGAGGATGCTCTTGGTGCAGCCCATCCTGGAGGAGCTTCATGCACTGGAGTTTCTGTGGGGCTGAGAGTGTTTCTTAGGAGCACTTCTGTGTCTCTGACCAAGGCAAAGCTGCTGCTGCCTTCCCGGGTACATTAGGAGGGAGCTCAGCCTGGTTCCAACAGCCCATCCTGGACTATCCAGCCTTTGTGGAACATCTATCGCCTCCGGGCCCACGATGGGAAGTGCAGGGCTCCCAGCTGTCAGCAGCAGCCTGATGTGGGTCCCCCCTGGCAGGGCTGTCGTCAGGATGCGGCCGTTGATATTTAACTTGATGATACATTTGGCTGCGGGGCTGGGAGCCCAGAGCTGGGTGAAGTCAGGTAAATAAAATGCAATTTGCCAGCCGGATGCTGAACTGCATCTGCTGCCAACCTCGCCCGTGGACGCTTGTATTTATAGCATGGGTATGTTAAAGAAAAAAATGCAATAAACCCCTTCACCTGGTGCCCAGTGAGAGCAGGTGCTGGGGAGCAGCAGGTCCTGGTGGGGTTGGAGACGGGTTCAGCCCCACAGGGAGGGAGCATAGGAAGATGCCTTCCTCGCTGCTTTGGAGCTTGACTGATTCCTTTCCTTTCCAGTCATGGAAGCAAAAGGTCTGATGGGAAAGGAGAGCCAGACATGTGACACCTACGTGAAGGTGGGTTCTCCTGGGGTTCCCCTTGGGGAACTTGGTGCTTTCTTGAGGTTTTTGGGGTTGGCTTGTCTAAGCATGCTCTGAGCTTCCTGTTTTCCTTCCCTATCCTCCTCTGTCCTCCTCTGGCTGCGCATAGGATGCAGGGAGGTGGCTGGTCTCTTGCCCAGCACTGGAGGGCTCACTGGTTTTGTTGGCACTGGGCTGTGGGTGTCTACTTGGAGACAGAGGACAGGACCCTGCTAAGGGCTGTGTCAACCATTCATTGCAAGAGCATCCCACTGGGTGCCTGAGGGCTGGTGGGGATGAGTGTTGGGCCAGCATAGTGTGGCTTCAGCTTCTCCTGGAGATCACTGTAGCCAGCTGGTCCCACCACAGTGTGCACAGTGCAGGAGGCATCTCCCCTACAAGGAGGCTACAAGTCAGAGATGGGCCAGCAACATTTAGCCCTTGATTTTTCTGCTGTTTTCTTTCCCTCCCTTGTCCTGAGGAGTTTTGTGAAGCAATTACTTGACATAAATAGGGTAAAGTGATCTAAACCAGCCGTTAACTCAGGCTGGGCTGGATCTTTGAGGCTTAGCCATCCATGGAAGTGGCCGTGCATGGTCTTCTGCCACCGCGGCGGCAGAGTGGCAGCTGTGTGCCAGTTCCTGCCCCCAGAGTGCTGACACGCTGCTTGTTTTCCTCTGCAAAGATGTCGATCGTGCCAGATGCTGACTGGAAATGCAGGCAGAAGACGAAGACTGTGCCAGACAGCAAAAACCCTGTCTTCCACGAGCACTTCCTTTTGTGAGTATGACAGGGCAGAGAGGTGGGGGACCCACGTGGCTGCTGTCCTGGGGTACCCTCTCAAAGCCAAAACCCCCTGTTTACTTTTACATTATGATCTATAATAAACAGGCATCATGCATGAGCAGGTCTGCTGCTGAGATGAAGAGTGACAGACATTATTCTGCTGGGTTTTTTTATAGCTGAAATGCCTTGAACTTTGGGGCAGGGCTGTGGGGAGGCTCACAAAGCTGTCAGCACACAGCATGGCGGCAGCGCTCCCGCACGCCTGGGCTTTCTTGCTGGGCAGGAGTTGGGCAAACCCAGACCTTACACCTGCAATAGCGTGGGCATTGGTGTGAATGAGGAAGGTAAAAGGATTTCTTATTTGCTACAGCATGTCTCTGTGTGGGAAAGGAGCTGTACAGCTCGTTGTGTTTTGGTAGAACTTGTCATTGCCAGCTGAGTCTGTGGCAGCCCTCTGGCCCCTGTGCAGCGTTTAGTCTGGCCCAGGATGGTTGTTTCAGAGCATCAACTGTGGCGTGTTCCTTGCATTGACCCTTTGATGTGTGTCTTTTTGCAATATTTTCTTCCCCTCGCACCACCTGAGCGGTGTCCCCAGGAGAGGTCACCTCCCTTTGCAGCTCTGTCAGGAAGGAGTGAATCGCTGCAACAGCGGCTTGTCTGAGGAGGTTACGCTTTGGGGTGATGTTGCATCCTCTGTGCAGAGAGTGGAGAAGAAGACCTGGCTCTGAAGAGGATGAGGGGTCTCCTGCTGCGAGGGCAGCCCTTGCTGAGTGCTCCTGGGGAAGGCTGGTGGTCATGAGCTGTCCCTTCTGCTTGTTACAGCCCAGTGCAAGAGGAGGATGAGCAGAAACGTCTCCTGGTCACAGTCTGGAACCGAGACAGAAATTCCAGGTAAGGGGCTGGCACACGGTCTCCTGCAAGTGGGGCTGGTGTGGCAGTGGACCTGCCATCTGCTCTGGCCACCCCACTGAGCTCCAGCAGTATCCCAACCCTCGAGGGCTGGCCCTGACATCAGGCTGTGGGTTGGTGAAGTTGGGGGGAGCTGAGCAGTGGGGCTGGGACTGGGACCTGCTGGTGGAGTCATTCTTGTGGGGAGCCTGGTGAGCCCTTGCTGCTCTCTGTTGGTGTTGCTGCTGCTCAGTAGCCATCAGCTGCACCAGCATTTAAAACTCCTGCAGCAGGTCACCCCTGCACTGCTGGCTAAAGCCAAGTGGGGCTGGAACCCGGCACTGGGCTGGGGACCTTCCCTGCCTCTGGGGACAATGCAGTGAGGAGGAAAGCCTGGTAGCAAAGGGGTCTGTCACCTCCCAGGCTGTGCTGCCTGCTTGGCCGAGTGGCATCTGCCTCCTTGGCTGAGCTCCTGCCAGCTTGATGTAGGCTGGAGGTGCTTCAGCCCATCTCTTCCTTGTCCCTGCTGCAGCTGGTGACACCACACTTGCCCAAAGCACGGAGAGGCAGGCACAGCCTGGGCACTGCCTGGCTCCTGACATGGGCAGGGGTGTTTGTGGGGTCCCTACAAAGGGGTGCATGGGGGCAGCTGATCCCTGAGGAGTTCTTGCCAAGGGGGTGATGATGGTCTCTGGCTCTCCCGCAGACAAAGTCAACTGATCGGCTGCATGAGCTTCGGTGTGAAGTCCCTCCTGACCCTGGACAAGGTACCTCTGTGGTGGAGAGCAGCATGTGGGCTTCCTTCAGGTCCGGGGGTGAATATAGTGCACCCCTGGGGCAGGAGCAGGTTTATCCCACCATGGGACAAAGGTGAAGGTCCTCAAGGAGTTCCCAGGTGTCATTCCCAATAATGGGTGGCCACTGGTGTTGGTGTGGCTGCTGGAGGTGGAGCTGGGGAGGCTGTTAGAGGAGGAATGATAGGAGAGGGGACTGTCACTCTGTTCTCTGGGGACACAGAGGGAATAGCAACAACTGGGTGTCCTCAGTGAGTCCTGCCTGGGGGACAGGAGATGGTGCCAGCCTTGCTCAGCTTACTGGCATGTGTCACAACTGACATGTGGCTAAGAGGGTGCCCTGGTGGGGCCACGCTCCTCTGAGGAGGAGTCTGTGTGATTCCCTGCACTCAGCAGCCAGGTCCTCACCAGCTGAGTTGGTGGTGGGGACGGGGCAAATCCAGAGGTCTCTTCCTGGAGGTGACCCTGGTGGTGCCTCTGGGCCACATCCCTGGCCCCACTGCTGGGGATTTGGTCACAGTACTGCTGCCCCAGCCTGGCTGCTGCTTGTAATACAGCTTTACATCAGCTGGGTCTGCCTTCTAGAGCAGCTGCTGTACATGGCTCTCCCTGCCCCAGGAAACCATATTTCATCCTAACTGCCAGCAGTGAGGGGTTTCGTCCCCACACAGCCCTGCTCTGGTGTCAGCACATCAGGGTATCTCAGTAAGCTCTAAGCATCACCTGAGGTGTGGAAATTTACCCCCTGGCAAGAGGTTAAAAAGGAGCTATTTGTGGCAATGACCTGAGGAGAGGGTGAGAAGTATCTTGAGCGTGGCCTCCTCTGGAGTTTGGACAAGTGAGATGCAGCTTTTTTACATAACAGTCAAGATAACAAGACTGCAGCTCTCCCCAGGAAGATCCTCTGCTCTGCTCGTGTTTGGCCTCCCCAAAGATGTCCCCTCCTTGCCAGGTTTTGGCAGTGATTTTCACAAGGTGTGAAATGCATGCAGAGAAGGTGGGGTGTCCACGTGTACAGCACCCACACGCAGCACCCTGCTCTGGCAGGGAGGGGAGGAGGATGCTGGTGGCCTGTGGTCCTCTTGGGACCTCAGCTGGGGCTGAGATGCCCTGACCCTGTCTCCTGGGAGCTGTGTGATGCTGCTGGATATTTCCCCTCTCCTCAGTTTCCTCATTTTTAAATGATCCCTTTCCTCTGGCTTCTGGGACCATGGTTCCTGCTTTTCCATCTGACTCCTGGGCTTGGTCCAGGGTGGTTGATCCCTTTGGCTTCCCCTGGGGAGCAGTGGGAGACAGGGGTGGCTCCCTGGAAGAGGGGCAAGGGATTGCTAAGGCTGTTTCTGTCTCCTTGGCTCTGTCACTGGCCCCCATGGCTGTGGGACAGGGGCAGAGGGAACCCCCTGAGGAGCACCCACCACTGCTGAAGGCTGGTTTGGGCATCCTCTTCTGCCACTAAGGCCCTGCAAGACTGCTGGCTGCTGCAAACATGATATGGATGAATTGGAAATTGGTTGTTTTAATGTACCCTGTCTCCCTCTAAAAACCTGGAAGCTCATTATTGCAGTGGTGCTTGGTCCCTTCTCGTGGGGGGTGAAGGTGGCATTTTGGCTGTTCCTCTGTCCCAAGAGAAGGAGTCAGGCTGTACCTCTGTAGGATGGCTCCTGCAATAGGACCCCACTGGGGCTGTGGGCAACCAAGCTGAGTTAAATGGGGGGTGACTACCTGCCTCTGAATCCACAGCTTCTCTCCTCCCACCCAGGAGATCAGCGGCTGGTACTATCTCCTCGGGGAGGACCTGGGCAGGACCAAGCACCTGAAGGTGGCCATGCGGCGGCTGAAGCAGAGCAGAGGTGCGTCTCCCCACCGGGATGTCCCAGGGAGTCTTGGCAAGGTTTGGAAGAGGAGCCAACCTTGTGTCTGTCCCTGTGCTGGCATGGAGCAGCTCCCAGCCCCATGGCACCTATGTCCCCATGAGCACTCTTCTAATACTCAGTGAGCACCAGGATCCCAAAACACTGCCATGGGACAGATCTTGGCTGGCTTAGCAGGCTCTAGACGTCACCAAGGTCACCATGCTCTGCCCTTCAACCCTTGTTCCTGTTTACCTGTGGCAGTTTGGTGCTTTTGGGGCACCCTGACATTGCAGCTGTGTCTTTCCCTCTTGCTGGGTCCTTCATCGTGCTGATTCCTGCCTCTCAGATGTGGGGCTGATCCCATGGCTGGTCTCTGTTTGGCTCCTGGGGTCTGTGGGGAGCTTTTCCTTCTGCCCTGGCCTTACTGTGCTGCCAGGGTCTGCAGAGGAGCTGGCACAGAGCAGGGTGACAGCAGTCCCTGGCCTGGGTGTGCCACCACCCCCAGCTGCTGCCGTGCAGGGCTGTCCCAGCCTGGAGGAGATGTAGAGTGTGTAGGAGCAGCATAAGGGGAGAGGTATTGTCAGATGTGTGCTGTTGGGCTGATACGGCTTTTCCTTCATTTTTGGTGTGGGTTTTTTGGTTTTCTTTTTTTAGAGCTGATGCCTGTAAGTCAGGATGCAGCGCAGGAAAGCCAGGATGCTGTGACCATGAGGCAGCTGAAGGTAGGTATGACAGGGCTGTCACCCACAAGGGTTGTGACACAGGGTGGGCAGCAGGGCCTGCGTGGGGAGGTTTCAAACCAGGGTGATGCTGAGGGGGGAGCTGTGTCAGCCTCCCTGGTGGCTTTTTTGGCAATTAGTTATCCCAATCAAGCACCAATTGGTGGAGGTGGTGATGTGGGTAGTCACCCTACGCTCGCTCCCCATGCAGGGACCTCCTGTTTTTCTAATATATTGCCAGGGAGACAAAGCACCAGCCATTGACTGTGAGCGGTTGGGACTGGGAGTGATGGGACGATGGGGACTGGGAGTGATGGGAAGATGGGGACTGGGAGTGATGGGACAGGGCTGGCCAGCTGCTGGCCACATGGCATCGCTCCCTGGCCGTCTCCCCGTCTCCGAGGACGGGTGCGTCTGCTCCACTCCTCCTCTCAGGGCCATTTGCTCTGGGAAGGGAAAGGCCCACGGTGGAGCCTGGATGATTTATAGGAAAGGCAAGGATGGGAAACGGGAACACAAACACAGGGCTTGCATCGGAAATTGGGCTCAGCCGGCCCCGTGATTTATCTGTGCCGAATTCCGCTGTGCTGCTTCCCTCAGCTGCATTTTCAGTTATTTGTTTGAAAGCCTAGGATTGAGCAAGGCAAACAAAGCCAGCTCCCCTCTCCTCCCTTCCTCTCCGGCCATCGCCGCTGACTTGAAAGATGGTGGCTGGGAAGGAAGACCCATCCTCCTTCTAGCTCCAGCCCGGCGGGTGGGACCATGCGGCCGCAGCGGCCCCGGGCAGTGCCTTCGATGGCCCCACCACATGTGGGTCCCCTGGGAGCCATGGGGCTCCTCGTGCTCTCTCTCTGCATCCCCTGCTCTTGCCACCCCAGCTTCTGTGCAGGGGAGCCTTCCCTTCAGCCTTCCCTTTCTTTTCTGTCCCTTTTCCGTCCCCTTTCTGCTCTTTTCCATCCCCCTTTCTGCTCTTTTCCACCCCCAGGAGTGTGGAAGGAGCTCTCCTCTCCCTCGCAGCCCGGTCCCCGAGGGGCTGTGCAGACTCGTTGAGTCTGTGCCCTGCAGGGGGCTGAGCTCAGGGCTTCTCTTTGTCATAAATTCCAAAATTACACCCTGGGTGCAATTCCATTGACCTCTCTGCTTCCCCCTCCGTGACTCTGTGAGCACAAAACATGGGGACGTGCGTGTCCTCTGGGTCTGTGCTTTCAAAAACAAACTGCTTTTTTTTTTTTTTTTCCCCTCTTCTTTTTTTTTTTTTTTGATTTTTGGTGAAAAAAATGTCTCTCTTACCCTTTACAAGCCTAAGGACTGCAAGGCTTCTTTTTAATGAAGTGGAGCTCGCGCAGCCAGCGCCTGTGAAACGCCGCTTCAACATCCTCCGAGTGTTTGTGAGAACCTTGCAATAACAAAGTGCTCCGTGCGGCTGAAGAATGCCGGGGGGAACAAAAGCCACATCAACAGAGCAGGGACTAGGGAATACTAAATAGTTGACAGGAATTTTAATATAAAACTCTCTCTCTTCCTTGTCAGTTCGGGTTCTCAGGAAGCCCTCTGGCTTATCGTAAAGCGGCATACAGCGCAGACGGGCTGGGGAGGTGAAAGGTGGCTTCCTGCCATTCTTCTCTGGAGCTGGGTTCCCATGGGCGGTCATGCCAGTTTGACTGGGGTTTGTTCCACGCTCGTGCGATACGAGGAGATCGGGATTACGGCTCCTTCTTGGGGGGGGGAACTGGATTTTCATGGGCTAAGGGCGAGTTTAGGGGTTTGCAGCCATGAACCGCTTCAACGGACTCTGCAAGGTGTGCTCAGAGCGGAGGTACCGGCAGGTCTGTATCTCCCATGGGGGAAAAAAATCCATGTGCCAGTGTGTGTGTGTCTGTGTGTGTGTTGCTGCAAGTCTGAGTCAAGTTTTTGAGTGTCTCTGGGCTTTTCTGCCAATCCCGCGCTACGTGTGTGCTGTTTGTGGGGTGTTGGTTTGCTGTGGTTAATCCCTTGGAAATGGTAATATTGGGAATCTAAGGAAAGCATCCTCAGGTGGGTGGAAATGGGAATAGAGAGGGAGGATTGTAACTTGAGGGTTACGTGCCGATGGTGCCAGCGCTGAGCTGTGAGGTGGTGTCTCAATTTCCCACTTGTTAGAGGGGAGACAGGCAGGGGAGGCAGCGAGGGCTCTGCCAGGCTCCTGCTGACTTTTTTTAAAAATCATTTTAGTGTGAATCTATTTGGGAATCGAGTGTTGCTTGAAGGTGGTTACAACCAACATCGACTTGCTTTGAGAAGTGGATTGTTGTGCTCTGCAAAAGCTGGTAGGAGTTCCCTCGGAGCTGCTCGCTGTGCGACGCTGGGCACTGGTTTTGCTCATGCAGGTCCCAGTCTCCTGCTCTTTCAAACACATTTCTCCCTCCAGGGTCTGGATCGGGGCTCCTGGCTCCTGGTCAGCTTTTCTCTGCGCTCCTGTGCCGAGCTTTCATGTCGTGCTAAAGCTCTGGAGAGGGCCAGCCTATCCTGGGAACCATACAGAGGACCACCTTAACTAAAAATGCCTATTTCTTATCAGGGTTACAGTGACCATCTCGTGCAGGAATAATTCTCTGCTTTGTATTGATGGCAACTGACTGTCATTTTTGTCTTAGACCTCAATTCTCTATTTTGGCAATTTCTTCTGCGTTTTTTGATGAACTTATGGGTCCAGTGGGCCTCCAGGGTGCTACAGTCTCTTGCCACCTGGCCACCCACCTTCCAGCTTGGGTCAGATCCTCGTGTTTTTGAGTTCTGCACGGTGGGCACATGGATATTCAGCTCCCTGTAATGGCCACGGTGGTGGGAGCTGGGGAAGGTTGAACCATCAGCAGCGAGAAGGTGCTGTTTTGTGGCAGAGGGACGGTGTCTCCACTGATGGTGGGCAGGAGCCAGACCTCTCAGCACAAGGGAAGCTTTGGACTGGGAAGGGAGCGTGGAGTCTCCATGGTGGGGGAGATGCTGGGCTTGTGCAGAACTCGGGTCCTCTGTGTTGTATTCAAGTCATGAGGTTGGTTCCATCACAAGCAGCTTCCTCCCCTGTTTGAAGATTCAACAAACTCTAGAGAGAAAAATACTCCGTGTAGTGGGATGGGACCTACTTTTTGATCTGGCGGGGAAAGACAATTTCTCTTTTGAAGCCTGATTTTATGCTAAGCCATTAAGCAGGGACAAGATGCAGAGAAATGAAAGTTTGCTGGGTTTGCCCACCTCTGGTAAAGAAGTGAGGAGCCAGTTCCCCTCCTTGGCAGCTTCTGTTAAGATCCCCGTGTTCTCTCTGACTGTTTCTTCTCACAATAATACAGGTCAGATGTTGGATTTTTCTTCTTTTCTTTTTCTCTGTCAATAAACCAAGGATCTGGACAAATGTCTTGGGGGATAATCAGGTATTTACAGGAACTGTCATGCTGAGCTGCTGCTGGAAGCCACCATCAAAAAATAAATAGCGTTTCATTAATGAGCTCAATGCTTCTTGAATCAGGAGGAGAAATGAGCCTAAATCAACAGAGCATCCCTCCTCTCCAGACTCCTCAGCCCAGCTGACGGGGCGCTGCTGGAGCGCAGACGCCTGGCAGACAGGAGTGTGCCGGCCCCCGCGGCGGCCTCTGGAGCTGGGGAGAGCTGCTCTGTCTGCATTACCCAACTGGGAACCAAGTGTTTAACTCACTGCTCAGAGAAGCTGCCTTAGAAAGCAGTGTCGGAGCCAGACTGCCAGGTTTTTCCTTTCTAAGGGCTTATTAGACCTTTCCATCCAATTCCAAGAGTCGTGCGTGGAGCCTGGTTGTGTGTGTTCTCGATGAACACTGGTATCGCCGTTTCTCTCTTTGGGTCGATTTTACGTTGCTTTTTAGCCCCCTTTCTGTTATCCTTGGGGTTCCGAGTGCCAGCGATCCCCATCAGGGTTCCTTTGGGTGCTGTGACCACTGCTAGAAATGCTGTGTGCTGGCTGTCCCTGGTGGGTGGCAGGGGGGGGGTGCTCGCTGATCACACGCAGCGGCTGCTTTCCCACTTAACAGGCCACTCCGGTGTCTCTCTCCAGATCACCATCCCTCGGGGCAGTGATGGCTTTGGCTTCACAATCTGCTGCGACTCCCCCGTCCGGGTGCAGGCAGTGGACTCCGGTAAGAGACCAGATTGGGTTTATCCCTCTTGGTTTGAATGAATGACCTTCCTTTTTTGCTTCCCAGAGCACGTCGTAATTCCGAAGCTCTAAGAAACTTCACTTAATGGATTCTCTGTCTCTACTGAGGTCAGAGGGCACTGGGTTAGTGCTGTGTCACTACTTTGGCAGCGTGTTGCAGTAATTTTCAGAGGTTTTTTTTCCCTTTTTTTCATCAACCTGAGAGGCGTCCGTCTGGTTGGGAGACCTATGGAAAGCAGCTGGGCTGGGGGGGCAGTATCAGGCAAGGGCACAGGAGCCCTGGGTTGCCTGAGAATATCCTCTTGGTGTGGAGTTGCAGGATGGACTTGGCGTCTCTGCTGTACCCTGGTGCTCCCCACTGCTCACCAGGAAACACAGGGAGTTCTTGCCATAGCTCTGAGAGAGCATTTATGGCATTGTCCCAGGTGCTGCATGTGTGTGCACAGAATCTCATCATCATCTGGGATGACCTTTCAGATCATCGAGTCCAACCATCATCCCAGCACTGCCCAAACCACCACTAACCCATGTCCCTCAGTGCCACGTCTGCCCGGCTTTTAAATACCTCCAGGGATGGGGACTCCACCACTGCCCTGGGCAGCCTGTTCCAAGGTTTCATAACCCTTTCCGTAAAGAATTTTTTCCTAATATCCATCCTAAACCTCCCCTGATGCAGCTTGAGGCCGTTTCCTCTTGTCCTCTCATTTGTTCCTTGGGAGAAGAGACCAATCCCCCCTGGCTATACCCTCCTTTCAGGGAGTTGGAGAGAGCGAGAAGGTCTCCCCTCAGCCTCCTTTTCTCCAGGCTGAACACCCCCAGCTCCCTCAGCCTCTCCTCACAAGACTTGTGCTCCAGACCCCTCACCAGCTCTGTTGCCCTTCTTTGGCCACACTCCAGCCCCTTAATGTCTTTTTTTGTGATGAGGGGCCCAAAACTGGACATGGTGCTCCAACCACCAGAGCATATTGGAAGGTGAAGTTCCAGGCTGGCTGGTCCTGCTTCATTTTCAGGTCTATGTGTTAGAGGAACCAGATTGGAGTGAGCGGTGCAAGCTGTGAAGCCATTTCAGTGTTTCCTGGCTCCAGGACTTCTCCTTTCCCTCATGCTCTCGGCTCTCTGTCCAGCAGGTGACTGGCATTTGTCTCTTCTCTGCGTAGGTGGCCCAGCAGAAAAGGCAGGTCTGCAGCAACTGGACACGGTGCTGCAGCTGAATGAGCAGCCTGTGGAGCACTGGAAATGTGTAGAGCTGGCACACGAAATCCGGTGAGTCTTCACCCAAAGCATCAGTGCAGGGCTCTGGGAGAGATGGTTTGAGGGAGCCCAGGGCAGGGCAGCAGGAGCTTTGAGTGGCTATAGGAAAGGGAAGGCTTTGAGGGATGCAGGAGAGGATTCTCTGGAGGAAGAAGAAAGGATGTGGGGGCTGCGGGGGGCAGGATGGAGCAGAGGAGGAGGAACTGCAGGGCTGGGGGCTGTCTGGGTGCTGTGGGGTGTCTCTCTTCCTACTGCTCCGTCTCCAGCTTGTCCCGTGCCGTTCTCTTGCAGGAACTGTCCCACTGAGATCATCCTGCTGGTCTGGAGGCTCGTCCCGCAGGTCAAGTCAGGACCCGAAGGCATGATCCGCAGGTCATCCTGCAAATCTGCCTACGACCTCCAGTCACCCCCCAACAAGAGGGAGAAGAACAGCACCGTGCCCCCGCGGCCCGAGCAGCGCCGCAGCTGCCACGTACTGTACGATGGGAGCGACGGGCTGGTGCTCAATGGCTGGGAGAGGTACACGGAGATTGGCAAGCGTGGCCAGAACACCATGCCACCCCTCTCCCGCGTCCCCTCCACCGCGGACCAGAATTACATCATCTTAGCACCTTTGAACCCAGGGAGCCAGGTAGGGCTGTGTTCCAGCCCCACGCTCAAGTTACTGCCTGGGGCTCTTGGCTGGGCTTGTTGGATCCTCTCTGGGATTTGGTCTTATTGAGCATCGTCTCTAAATGTTTGCTGGAGCACTTGCCATTTTACGAGCCAGACCCGTGTCCCTTGGTGGAGCTTTCACTATTTGCTGGTTGCCACTAGGGCTGTAGAGCCGGGCTGAGTGTCCTGCTGCCTCCCCTCAGGGCTCACTCAAGGCAGAAATAAAGTGTTTCCATAGATCACCGTGCAAGTCATTTTCTCGTTTCTCATTTTCTGCTGGCAATAGGGCAAAAATGATCTTCACTTCTGGAGTGCTTTGGCTTTGCTGGGTCTGGCATCCTATAATTTGCAGTTGGTTGTTGCAAAGCCTGTCTCAAAGCCTGTTTCAAGTGACCGTGTCCTGTCTGGCTTGTGTCTTACAGCTGTTGAGGCCTGTCTATCAAGAGAACAACGCCACCATGGGTGAGTTGCTGACGTGCTGAAAAATGCTGCTCAGAGCACCTCGCAGAGCTAAGTGTTGTCTTTCTAGCCCTGGCGAGTCCTTGCCCTTAGCCCCACCGTGCTGCAGTGGAGTCCCTCACGTTTTGAGGCCAGTGGCAGAAGCCTGGGGCTTTTGGGTGGTGTAATCTTCCTGCTCTTCATCAAACATAGAAGCAAGAACCCTCCCCCACAGCCCAGAGGAGAGACCAACTCTGTCCCTTGTGGTGAGAAGGTCTCTGTGGGAGCTCACAGAGTGGCTGAAGAAGGGAGGCTGGTGGCAGGGACTTTCCATTGGGGGTGTGATGAGAGCATCAAGTGTGAAAGTGTTAAGTGTTGTTGCTGTGGTGCTTCCCCAGATGTGCCTTGGTCTCTCCATGACGTGTTTAGCCCCTTGTGCACAACACCTTGCTGGGGGTGCTAATGCTGTGGCCCCTGCTTGGTTTCATTTTATTAGTAAGGATGGCCGTGGCTCAGGCTGGTACAGACATTAGTGCAGGGTGAAGTGCCAGGTTTGGGGAACGCTTATTTCTGGGGCTGCTCCAAGGTCCCTGGTAGTCTCTGAACCAGCTCCTCGAAACCCTTTTGAATTTCACTGAATTTCACTGAATTTTTAGAGTTGGAAGGAACTGTAGAGATCATCTAGTCCAACTCCCCTGCTGAAGCAGG
>BJBW01003319.1:18266-36992 GCA_004320125.1 Scolopax mira
GCAGTTTTTTCTCATATTTGAGTGGAACCTCCTGTGTTCCAACTTATGCCCATTACCCCTCGTCCTCTCACTGTCTCCCTCCTCCTTCAACCCACCCTTTAGATACTTAAAGCATCAACCCATTTTCTGCAACAGCTCTTCTTGGTCTTCCTGGAGAACTGGGCTTGCAGGAGGAGAGGGGTGAGGTGTCCCAGCAGGACACTGGGACAAAAACTAGCACAAGGTCTGCCTGAACTAGATGTCAACAGGTGACTTTCATTTCCAGTGGGAAATTGGGGACAGAAGCAACCCAAGAAGAGCAAAGCCTGGAGATACTCCTTGGGGTGTTCACTGGGTGCTGTTGAATTTCAGTTGCAATTTTCAGCACGCCCAGCTCCAAGCAGGACCACCTCTTCCCAGGAGCTTCGGGAGGCCATCTGTTGGGATGTCCTTAGGATGAGCTGTGTGTCTGTAGCAGAGCTGAGCTTCTGGGCATGACCTTGCAGGAGCATCTTCATGGCAGCAGCCCCTCCCTGGTGCGGGGATGGCTGTCAGCAACATGATTTCCACCTAAAAAGTTTTGTGTTGCCTGTAAAAGTGTGACAGCGTCCATAGAAGGCAAAGTGTGGGGCTGGCAAAGCCATGGTGGGGATGTTGGGGAGCAGGAGGGAGCGATGTGGGTCCGAGGCCCCTGTCCCTGGGATGCTCCTGGCCCCAACCTCTGTGGCCAGATGACTTTTCCACAGCTCCACTGCCGGGGATGTTTTGTACTGGGAATAATATTAACTTTTTCCCGCTGTTTGCGGATCCTGTGGCAAGATGAGCTGGGCCATGGGGACTTGTTCTTACAGCGGGGTGGAATTTGAAGCACTCGGGGCTTCTTCCTGTAACGATTTTTAGTGATTGTTTTCAGTCTATTTAATGTTAAATCCTCGGAGGGAAGAACCAGCTAATTAACCTGAGCAGTGATTAAGCCTGGCGGTGGCCACCAGTCACATGGTGACAGGAGTTGATGCTCTGGGCAGGCCGGGTGCCTTTCTGTGACTGTGTGTAGGAAACTGGACTCGGGCAGGTGATGAATTCCTCTGATAAAAGGAGGTGATTTTGGGATAAGAGGAAAAGCAGATCCTGGACAGCCCAGCCAGATTGTATCTGGCCTGTGTTCAGCTGTCTCTCGTGTTTTGATTTTTATCTGGCAGTGCAACCGTGAAAAAGGGAGCAGAGAAAACGTCAGGGTTATGGCACTTAGAGGTAGAAACAACCTTTTAGGTCATGACCCCCCCTCCACCCCCGCAAAGGGCAGTAAACAGCAGGTCCGGATTGCCAAGAGAGCACGGCCTGGCTCTGCTGGCGTTTATCTGAAAGTAAACGGGCTATTTCCTAATACTTAATGGAATATGTAATGTTGGGTAGGTTTGTGTATTTACTTTGGACGAGTTCTTATCTGCTCTGAGCCATGTTCAGAAGTGTTTTGGCTCGTTTCTGCCCGGGAAGGTTAGGGGGTGCCCATTATAGACCACAGGCAGGAGCTGCTGTGCAGGAACACCCGGGGCTGGAGGGAGAGATGAGGGTTCCCTGAGGCTTTTCTCATAGAAAGCATGTTCCTGAGACATCACTGTGTGGGAGGATCCTGGGCTCATGCTCCAGTTTCACACCTGGATATGTTAAAATCCAAGTGGAAAGATGTGTTTGTTGGACCTGGGCTGGTTTAGTTCATCAGGGGAAAAGACATCACTTTTTCAGTGGGGCTTCTTTTGAAGAAGGCATGAATTGTTAGTTATTTGGTTCCTAGTGGAGTTGTTGTCTGCAAGTTTTAGGACAGCACACAGGTTGCTGGTGCCCATCGGGCTGTGGTCTGGGGCCACAGGTTCCCTTGGGGAACCTGAACTAGTGTCACTTTCTGTCCCCAGCTTGGTAGGTCCTGCTGCTGCTGTGATGAGAGTTCGCAGGAGAGATGTGCACTGTGGGCTTGGGGACATCAAGGGTGGCCAAAACTGTATGCTGGGGTCACCAGAGACCACCAAGGCCCCTGGGCCTAATGGGTTAATGTCATTAATGGGAAATAATTTCACAGCTGCTCCCCTCTGGGCACAGCTGAGAACAGAGCAGCTCAGCAGCTCCTTTCTGGTTCTGGTCCCATGTGTTGGTCTCATCCCAGCTTCATGTGATGCATCTGGGGAAGGAGGAGGCACAAAGTCATCTTTAGCACTGCTGCCTCCACCAGGTCACCCTCCCAACTATCCAGCTGCTCACAGCTGGAATGCTGTCTTCAGGTACCAGCTCCCTGCAGCGTGTGATGCTCTCACCCCGTTGTGTTGCTGCTGAGAAAATGGTAGTTTCTATGCAGGCAGAGCATCCTCAGAGCACCCACATCCCCTGTCTGTGCTGACGGGACAAAATCCTGGTGGGAGCTGGCTGGGTGTATTCAAAGGTTCCTCTGGGCTGGGAGGAAAGGGCTGAGAAATCCTGTGCAGCAGCAATTGCCCAGCAATAGGGGAAGGAAGGACTTGCCCGCACAGCAGGTAGCAGGGAACAGTGATAATTAGTGATAATTTTCAATAATGCTTTTAATCACAGCATTATCAATTGCATCAGAGATTCTGTTGCTGGTTTGACGTACCCCACCTGATCTCTCCTGGTCCCTAGGGATGAAAACTGGCGGGTGTGAAGTGGCTGCAGGAGCTGGTGGTGGCTTGTTGGGAAAAGTCATCGCTCTGCTCGACCAGATTGGGGGGGGGGGGGAGCTCCAAGGGTATCTGCTGTGTAATCCCTCCCCTGGATGAGGAGAATGGCTTTCTGCTGGGAAGAGGGACAGAGAGGAAAACCAGTCAGGCTGCTAGGACTCTTCCCAGCACTGAAATGTAATGCTGAAAAGCAGTGGATGATGTGCCAGCCTCATGCCAAATGAGGTCATCCTTGATAAATACACCCCCAGGCCTGAGTCACCGTCACATCCCTGGCAGAGATTTGGAAAGGGACGGATGGATCCCCTGCCCGTGAACACGGTCATCGTTTCTGTCCCTTTCTCTGACACCTCCAGTCTTAATATCTTCTAAAAACTGTGATTAACCTGCCACCCAGTGCCATGATGTGAAATTCCTGCACTTGGCTAACTTGGCCCAGAACCCAGAGCAGGCAGGATTTCTGTGGATAAAGAAATGTTCCAAGGTTTATGTTTCCAGAGGTTTGGTTTTTTTCCCCTCTCACCCTGAGTTAGTCACAGATGGTTTTCCCCTCCGTGGACAGGGAAGGGTTCAGTGGCCCAGGAGGGTATTCCCTGATGATGGGAACCCCCCTGGTGCTCCCGGGGTTCAAGAATGGCCATTTAAAGTCATGTTTGGGGTTGTTGCCTATTTCTTTCAGTAATGCATAGGGAGGTGTGTATAATGGTACCACGTCTCTTCCTCTGAGCTACCATATTCATACATTGTGTGGAAGGCAGTGTACCCCCAGAGGCAGAGGTGCTGGCTGTGACTCCCTGGGGTCTCTGTTTGCATTGACACAGATGTGTGGGCGCTGCTGGTGTCACCCACTTCAGTCCTTGTGCCAGCAAGTGGGTAGCTCTTGATTGAGCAGAAATGTCATGGGATGTCCCATTTTACATCAGGGAGAATGAAGTCAGTGCTGTTATTTCATGGATCCCTGGGAAACTTTGGTAGCAGAGTGATGGCTGTCCCTGCAGCTCTTGGCTCCAGCCCTTTCCCTTAGGCTCTGTGTGCCCTCCTCCAGCTGGCAGGAGCCAAGTTGGCAACGCGTGGAAGCTCTGCAGGAGCTCCCTCCTGATTCTGTGCTTCTCTCCCCCTCTGTCCATCCAGGAAACGCGTGTAAAGGGAAATCACACATGGGGTCTGGGAGAAAATCCAGGCTGATGAAGACTGTGCAGACGATGAAGGGCTATGGGAACTACCAGAACTGTACCATAGTGCGGCCGCACATCCCGCACTCCAGCTACGGCACCTACGTGACACTGGCTCCCAAGGTGCTGGTGTTCCCTGTCTTTGTGCAGGTAAGTGCAGCTGGGAGCGAGGTGTCAGGGCACTGGCAGTGCCCAGCACAGCAGGTCCTGCCTTAGGATGGGTCCAGGCTGCCTCAAGCAAGTGGATATATTTCCCAGCAATATATGGATCCCCTTCATCCTCAGCTCTCTCCTCCAAAGCTGGCTGTTCTCAGCACAGTGTCCGGTGCTTCCTCAAAGGAAATTGTTTCCTGCCCAAGAAATTCTCTGATGGAGGTTTTTTTTTTCCCTTTTGAGCTTTCAAATCTGGTCCTCGAGTGGTTGCTTGAACCAGGAGAAGGTATCCCAGCTTCTGGGCTTCAGCAACCAACTTCATGTAATCAATAGATCAAATGTAATCAAAGATCAATATGGTTTCTTCCTGTGGGTTCTTTGTGCTGTTAATTATAGTGTGCAAACGAAGCTTTTTTTTAGTTTAGCTGGTGGCCAGGACTAAAATCATGGACAAGGATCCAGAGCAGTAATGGTTTGACAGAGGATGTTCTCATTCCATAAAGTATTTTCTTAAAATTTAGCCCTGAATTTGGTGGTAGTAGCTCCAACTACCCCCATGCCTTCCATTTTGTCCTTTATAAGGCCAGAACCCCAGACAACCCCATCTGATCCTGTGTATTTATGTCTGTAACTGATGAATGCTCTCATCCCTGAGGCTGAGGGGACCATCCATCCCCCCCACTATCAGCAGTGACACTGACACGTCAGCTCAGACCCGTGATCCCCTTTGGGCTCAAGCGCACGATCCGTGTTGTCTGTCACCCCAGAAAATGTGGGGCTGGGCTGGGGGGACAGGCTTATGCTCACCTCTGTCCCCCCTGATGGCACCCGGGTGGCTGTTCATGTAGCACCAGAGCCATCTCCAGCCCTGCTTGTGTGCCATGTTTGCCTTTTTGGTAGGAACCCAACTGGCACTTCTGCCTCTTTACTCCCAAACCTGTGTCTTGGGTTGAGTCTGGGGTGGTTTTGCCACCCTAGGAAGTGCTTTGGATGCTTCACAGTGTCTGAGGTGCCCTCACATGCCGTGCTGCTCAGGAGGATCCTCCTGGGCTGGTTCTGCAGGGTCTTTGCCCCGTGGTCAAGATGCCTCAACCTCTCCTCATCTTCTCCAGCCTTAGCCAGAGAAGACACCGACTGGGGTGCAGCGTGGCATGAGGAAGGGCAACCTTCTTAAGGTTACTTCAATGTACCATGAGGGTAATCCATGAAATCATGGAGCAAATATTCTTGTCTGAGGGATGTGAGAACTCAACGTGTCACCGTTGTGGTTGTGTTTCCTGTGAAAAGGCGCCGGTAACGAAGCCTCAGCGCACAAACAGCGAGCGCACAAAGAGCCCAGGGGCTGATTGTCTTTTTATAGCTGAGTCTGACGTGGGTGTCAGTGTGAGGTTTGCTTTTTACCATGTAGCCGGACTGCAGGCTCTCTGTCCTTCTGACCACAGTGTGGGGTGGCCTCTCCCCCCACGAGTTACAGCTCAAAGTGAAGACAAAGTGGGTTTGGAGGGCGGAAAGTTTTTCTGGCAAACCACACTTCCATTGGAAGGTTTGACTCTTTCTTCCTTTCTCTTTTTTTTTTTTTTTAATTTTTTTTTCCTCTTTTCAAACGTAGCCCCTAGATCTTTGCAACCCAGCCCGGACTCTGCTTCTGTCAGAGGAGCTGCTTCTTCACGAGAGCAGAAGCAGGACTATACAGGTGAGGCTCTTTCTGTGCTCTCTGAGCTTTCTAAACGCGCTCTTCTGTGGTCTTACACAGCAGATTGAGAAGGGGAATGTTTTATTGTGCAGTACTTACATTAACATGGTATTTGGAAAGCCTTATAATCACTTTAGCATGGGATAATCTGAATATCAAACTCTTCTCTATTAGAAATCAGCTTTTTTTTTTTTTTCTTGTCTGTTTTTACACTCCTGAGGAAGAAATTGTGCATGGCAGATGTGTGCCCATCACAGCTCGGCAGCTCAGGCTAGTGGCCCTCAGAAAGAGGGAGTTTAAGAATATTTTGTGCCACGTTAGAGAACTAGATGGAGAACTTGTTCCAGGGGTTTTTAGAGATTTAGTTCCTGAAACGGGTCATGTGTCTTGTCCAAATTTCTCTCTTTTATTTTTTTTTTCCAACTTCAGCATCTCTTCTGCAATGTTATCGGGGGGCTGTTAAGAATCTGGGGCCTCAACTTACAACAGAGCTTTGGCTCCGAGCTGAGCCCCTGTATTTGACAACTTTCAGCATCCAAACTGGCCGAGTTTGGGCGCTTTGGTTCCATTTGCTGCTGGTTCCCTCTCATCCCACCATGAAGTCTGCAAAACCCTGGGATGTGGGGCAGTGGGGGGTGGGAGAGCCTGCTCGTGCCTTGCTCACGAGTGCTGCGGGAAACTGCTGTTGCTTTTGGGGCATTTTCAGAGAATCTCACTGCTGTACAGAATAATTTTCTTTTCGATTTAGTTGGAGTGAACTATGTGGCACCTTCCCAGAGCCGTAGAGGGATTGTTATTTGACTAATCTTAGTTCCTGGGTAACACCTTCTGGGTGGCAGAGAGCAGAATCCCAGAGACAGGTCGTATCGCTGCTCAGTGAAGAACAGTACAAGATTGTGTGAAGTGACTCCTCCCTCTTTCTGGTTTTCAGTGTGTAAATTCATCCTTTGCTTCGATTTGAATCACTATTTTTTTTCTTTTTCTGCCAGAATAGATGAAAAATTGCATGATCAGCTAGGAAACCTGGCATGTACATAAAACTCTTCCCCTGTCTGTGCTGCTCTTTGCTGCCAGGGTTTCTGGGCACAGATATGTGGATGGAAATATGGTGGCCAGCCTGAAGTCAGGATGCTTCTCTGGGTGGTTTGGGGTTGCTCGCTTTCAGGACATCCTCAGAAGCCTGTAGTAGCAGCCAAATGTGGAATAATTATGAATATCTAATGGTGTTTACACATGTGGGTGTGTGGGTGTTCATATTTAGACGATGGAGAACCTTGGGATGAGCTGGTTCAGAAAAGGTGTGCTGCTGTCTCCAAATGGCCCCGTTAGCCATGGGCAGGATCAGGAGGAGGACACCTCGGGGAAAGGACTCTGCTTACAATACCCTAAGGATGAGCAGGAGGCTGGAGGAGGGTTTCCCAGTTGGAGCTACTGCCAGGAAAGGGCAGGATGCTGAACGCTGGCCAGGAACGTGAGATGGTGTTTGAGAACGGTGGTGCCTGAAGGCTCTGGTGTCTGTGTAAAGCCTGGCAGAGGGGCAAGGCAAGGGGTGGCCACTAAGTGTGGTGAAAAAATAGCAGCAGGGAATGGGAACAAGCACGTGACTGCTTTGGGAGGCAGGAGTCTCAGCATGGTGCTGAGCCCTGCATTGCTGGGAGTTGTAGGGAACAACATTGGGATCCCAGCCATGTCCCCGGAGAAGGGCTTTCCCATGTCTGCAGGGTGTCACAGGTCTCTGCAGGCTTTGCAGAGCTTTGAGGAATCACTGCAGGTCTCTGGAAAGCCCGAGACTCTTCTTTTTCAGTCAAGCAGGGGTGTCTGCTTTGAGCCTGGGGGGGCTGTGAGATAAGGGAAACTACACTTCTGAAGCCAGCAAGACCTAAAATGTCCTGGACACAATGGAGTTTCCCCTGGTACAGAAGAGCTCTGACTTCTCTTTTTGCTGGACTCCAGCTTGGTCCCTCTCCAACCTCCTCTACTGCTTGAGCAAAAACTGACTGGCTTGTTTCTGATGGGTCTTTGTTTCCCTGGTCCATGTGGTTTTCCATTTTCCCACTGCTCTTCCCACCCAACCCCTCAAACTGAATCGCTGCTCTGGTGGTTTGCAGGACTGTTTTCTGTGCATCATTCTGCTTTGGCCAAGTGGTTGGAGAGGGGAGAGCCCAGGGTCTGGAGATGAAGGTCCTGTTTCCTTTTCTTTTCAAAAAAAGCAGAATCTTTGCCCCTTGGCACTTTCCACATCACCCTCATCACCAAGCAAACCCTCTCCCATCTCCTGAAGGAATCAACCTATCTCTCTGGAGGCTTGCCAGGATCTGTCCTTTCCCTGACCTTACCTCTGGGGCAATCCCTATTCAGGCCTTAATCACATCCTGTCTAGACTTTGTTGCAGTTCCCGCTTTTATGGTCTTCTGAAATCCCTCCAGCCTGAAGTGCCAGAGGAACCAGCACGATGCAGGCGATGGCACCCAAGGTGTCAAACATGGGCTTTGTCCTTTTTGGTCCATCTCTAATGTGCCTGGAGGCAACTTCCCAAAGCCCTGAGGCACCTTCCTAGCGTGGGCCACGTTCACCCCTTCTCACCCTTCTCTTTTCTGCCATCCTGGCAGGGGCTGTAGATCAGGGTGGTCCTCCCTTGAGCTCTGCCAGGGAGCTGGAGGACATGGACTGCCATGACCATGCTTTTTTCTCTCATCCCAAGTGTTGCAGTGCAGGTTCCTGGCACTCCTGGCCTTGGAATGGGTTGTTGGCTTCCTGTTTCAGTGGGTGGATGAATCTGGCCAACACAGTGGTTTGCCTAAAACCCATAGGTGTCTCAAGATCTTGTTTTCAGCCTTTTTTAGACCCTTTTACTGGGTGAGAACACCAGAAACCCGCACTTGCCTCCTGCTTCCACTGCACAACTCCCATCTTACTCTGTCCCTTCTTCTTCACTCCTCTTAATATCCTTCTTTTCCTCATTTTTTACACCATTTCCCCACCTGCACAGCCATTGTTTATGCTTGTGTTTGAGTGCTTGATCCCCAGAGGTCTTCAGTGCCTGCCCTGCCCTGGTGTTCATGGTGGAAGGATATTTGATTTGGGCAAGCCAAGGAGAGGTTTGAGGGTGACAGCTAAAGCCTTCACCATGGATCTCCTTTTGGTGTGGTGGTATAATCAAAGTCTAGCTGAGCATAAAAACTCCTTCCTGAGTGTATAAATTCCTTGCTGATAATATTGGCAGGAAAAAAAGTGTGAGGTGGTAAAAGAGGGTAAATGCCTTGTGGAGTGAAAGGCTTGGAGAACATGCATTTACTGTGGATACATGCAGAAGTAAAAATCCAGGAGCAAAGGAGCAGGTCATGCTTCAAGAGTTAGAGCTCAGCGTGGAAAGCAACAACTCAAAGGCTTTGGTTTATCACTGAAGGTGGTTGAGTTTCCCTGTCCTGAAGCTCATGCCCATCTCCAAACTGGTTTCCTTTTAATCACGTTCTTCTATTGCTCTGGTCTGTGTGGAAGCAGAGTGAGTAATGGCCAGTGCAGAGCTGGAGCCAAGAAAGCTGCCACTTTGAAGTGTGTGATGGGGGAGCATTGATCAGAAGTGACTGGGTGAGATCACTCTGTGTAGGGGGAGCTGAGTCATTCTCGGTCTGATGGGTGATCTGCTGATGGGTGGAGGATATTGATGGTCTCATGAGGCCTACAAGGATAAATCAAGATGTGAAAAAAATATGGCAGATTAAGAAAGCTTCATCCATTTGTCTCAACTGAGTGAATGGGAACACTTGGACTTTGCAGATACGACCCTTGTATGGTTATCACTGGAGCTTCTCCTTGGAGTTGCACCCAATTCCTCTGGAGAAGAATACAGTACTGGTAAATAAAAAATGTGTGTGGATCAGTCCTAGGAGCAGATACCTGTCCTAAGAGCTCCCCACCAATGATTATAGGATTTCTTTGGCCAAAGCAGGAGCTTTACCATCTGAAAGCTCCTCAGAAAAGACCTAGTCTGTTTTCTCACCTCCCTCTGTTTTGCTGGGCACAGCTATGAGATTATTATGAGAGAGAGAGAGAGATGGTGATGTCTCAGAAGGCATCCATGGCTCAGGCTTTGCCTGACGAGCTCGGGGCCAAGCGGGCAGGGTTTGCACGGATCCACACACAAGTCCCTCGTGCCGGGGTCCCGGTGCCCGGCTGCAGACTCCTCCCTGCCCTGACCCCAGAGGCAGCAGCTCCTGAGCGTGGGTGAGCAGGAGAGAATGGGGGCAGGAGGAGAGGTGGATGGGAAGGTACTTTGGCTGCAGGGCTTAATTTCTGGGCACCTTTTCATAATGGTTTTGTTACCATATTTTGCTTTACAAGGAGTGGTTATGGCTTCCTTCTTCCTGCTGGGGCTCTGCAGCAGCCCCAGAGCTGATCTGTTCTCGTCCTGGGGGAAGCACAGTAACCCCCTGCTTCCCACCTTCCCTCCTGGCTTTCGTTGTAGCTTGTTTTCTTTTAGGAAGCACTTTAACTGTCCCCCTTCTTCCTGGAACAATTCTTTGCCAGTTGTTTTATGTAGTTAAATCCATCAGCAGAGGAGGCTTTGCTGCTTGCTGTCCTGCCCAGACGAACCGTGTCTGAAACATCACTGCTGGCTTCTATGGACATTCCCACCCCCCCAAAAAAAAGGTCTGTGTGACAAGTGCTGTGTGGCCTTGATCACTCTTGTCACAGCCCTGGTGTGCCTGTCTCTGCCTTCGGAGGAGGCCTTTCATCGTGCCAGTTGTTCTGTGTCTGATTTTGGTTAGGAAGTCAGTTCTGGGAAATACCCAAAGATACTCTGACTCTCCAAGGAGCAGCTCTGGGGGATTCTGTGTCGTGCCTGGCTGAATTCTAGGCGATGCCTTCCTTTCCTGTTTGCTCTTTTTCTTTTATGAGCCCTGTGATTTATCATGGTAGATGCCAGATCTGTTTGCAAAGGGCTGTTAGAGACATGTTCCAGCTCGCCAGCCGTGCTGTGGCAGCCCTGGGCAGAGCTCTCCATTGCTACAGCCCCCCCTCATACCTCCTCCTGCTGCTGCCGCCTCAGGGTCACCTGTGATTTGAGTTTCCTGTGCTCAGCTCTGCAGGGGGGGGAAGTGCTACCAAGGTCTACTGGAGCCCTGGGCCTTGTGGCACTGGGATGCTCTTGGTAGTCTCTGGCTGTGTGGGTGAAGGGACACCCCTGGTTTCTTTCCCCAGTAACTCAGAGGAGCAGGGGGACCTCTGTAAACCATTGTGTGTGGAGCTGCTCTAAAATCGAGTGTCTTCCTGGAAGCAGCCACTAATGGACCTGCTCTTACCTAACCCACACTGGCTGCACTTTTATCTCTTCCACATCCTGAATTCAATCAGGCCCATCTTCCCATAAAAGCACAAAGTTACCTGTAAATGCTTTTTGTGTGTTTCTGTTTCCATGAGTCCCTAATTTAAATCTGCTTGGTTTTGAAGTGGTGCTTTTTTTCTCCTGCTGATACTTCTAATCTCTTTTTCTACCCCTTCCCTTTGTGTTAGGTCTTCATGTTCTCCACTCCAGTTCCACCATGGCCACTTGCTGGTCATGCTTTTCTCTCCTTCACTTTGCTGTGTTGCTGTTTTCAGAAATCCCTGAACACCTCTTCTTTGAGGCTGAGGGAGCTGGGATGGCATCAGGTGTGTCCCAGAAGAATTTCTGTTCGGAACAAGATGGGGATGGGAGAAAGATTATAGTGCAGATTGCATTTTGTTATTCCTTATATTACTAATAAGGTCAGGAGTAACGAAGAGGGTGAGTGTGGGCACGAGGCCAAGAGTGTGTTGAGAGCAAAGGAAGGGATTTTCCAAATAATATAAAGGAAAACAGACACTCCCTGGATTCATTGTCAATTAAAGCTAATGCCAGTAGCTTTGGGCTTATTAAGAATCCCGTGAAAATGAATTTTTAGGGCAAGGAGAAACCTTGTGGCAAGGGCTTGATTTGCTCTGAAAGCCGGGTGCTGCTGCCCTGCCGTGAGACTCACCACCTCGGGATAAACCCTCCTCCTCCTCCTCCTCCTCCTCCTCCTTCTCCTGACACACGCTGGGCACAGACAAACTGTCCTGGCACCGTGTCCCCCAAAACAGTGTCCTGTCCCCAGCAAAGTCACCTCTTGAAGGGGGACTTGGTGGTGCCAGCTCCCAGGGAGCCCCTGGGATGCCGGGTGGTTCGCTGCTTTGGCCAGAGGTTGCTGAAAAGCCACAAACCCTTCCTTGCTGATGCTCTGTGTTCCAAAGCAGCTTTCCCGGTGCTGTGGGAGGATTTTTGGGAGCATCCTGAGGCGCGGTTAAAAGCAGCCACGTGCTCACACTCTGCCTCCTGTGCTGACAGCAGTGGGTGGATTGTTGGGGTGCAGAAGGACTGGCATCCCAGTGTGCCCAGTGGCCTCCTGCAGCTGCTTCCTGGCATCTGCTGTGCTTTGCTGCAAGCCCCTGGCTCCTGCTGGAGAGCAGGGCAGGCTCAGACCTCCCTTCCTGGTATAATGATTGCACCCAGCTACTCACCCCCAGCAGGTTTCTGGGTCAAGGATCTCCAGTGCAGTGGAGAAACTCATTTCAAAGATCACTCTAATCTGCACTGGTTGAACTGGGGAGCTCAGCCAAGCCAGAAGAAGGAAAAAAAAAATCTACCTTTTGAGCAGTTAGGAGTGCTCCAGGGTAGTTCCCAGCTCCTGGGACACTCGAGTTGCTGCTCAGGTGCAGGGCTGGGCAGACACCGGGTTCAGTGTTTGCTTTCCACCCGTCAGCGTGGTTTAAAGGTGTCAGGTTGGTTCTGCTCTTGTGAAAGCCAAACTGTTAATTTCTCACAGGGGAACTCAAAGACTGTGAGCAGTGAGAAGTTCCACCGTGAGCACGTTCAGAGAGATCACGTTTGCTTTTTAGGCTGCAGCTTCTGCAGCCGCTGGGATTAATCAGCAACTTATTGCCTCCTCCTGCTCCTTGGATTTATAACTCAGGTGAATGGGAAGTGACAGGAGAGAGCAGAGGGTGTGTTTGTGTGGTGTTCTACTCTCGGGCAGGTTTATCCCTCTTGTCACGGGACTCCACCAGCCTCGGTAGGTGGCTGCCAAGCTGGGGGAGCCTCGTGTGAAGCTTGCTGGGAGCACCTGGAGGGGTGTAGCAGCAATCGACCCCTTGGGAAGGGCTGCCTGGGCTCCCTGTCATGGCTGGTGCATCTCCCTGGGGCAGAGGACCTTCCCAGGACCCTCTCTCAGTACCAACAGATGAATTCCTTATGGCTTCTTTGCTGCTCTTGTGCTTTCAGGTGACCCTCTTTGTCTACTCTGACCTGCTGCTCTTCACCAAGGAGGACGAGCCTGGGCGCTGCAACGTGCTGAGGAACCCTCTCTACCTGCAGAGTGTCAAGCTCCAGGAGGGTGAGTGTCTGCAGCAGCAGCAGGAGACATTTGGGGCATTTTCTGGGCCACTAGCTAGAAAGGTGTCTCGTCAGCAGCAGGATAGCACACCACTGTCCCATTGCTTCCAGTATGTGACATCCAACTGGTGCTGCCAGGTCACCCTTCCCTGGAGTGCAGGGCCAACATCCCCCTTCCCAGCCCTGAATTAACCCAGTCCCTGGGAGCTCCATCTCCTGGGACACCACAGGGGCACTCGGGCAGCACCATGTCCCAGGGCTTTTTGGGTGCATCTCTCAGGGATTTGGGGGCTGCTGTTTCCCAGCATCTCACTGTGTTGTGTGTTCCCCTTGCTGGGGTTACACTGCCCACTGCAGGGGCTTGCTGAGGCTGGGAAAGGGAAGTGAAGTCTTGGGGTTTCCCTCATGGTGCCTTGAGAGATTTCAGAGGTTGTCTTCAAGGGAGTCTGGTGAAGCCCTCCTGACCTTTACTTTGCTACTTCTCCCTCCAGCCACCCACGGTTCCCCCCGCGCCAGCATCCCTCCCCCATGCACTCCTCAATGGTGAGGAAAGAGCAAAGCCTGTCCTGGGTGGGAGGCTGTGGACCATTCCCTTGCCCTCTTCATCTTGGCTGGGCTTCCACATTCAGCTGAGGGCTCAGGAAGGGCTTCTAGGGCAGGGGGGTGGCTTGAAATCAGTTAATTCAAGTTGAAATGCTGAGGCTGTAAGGAAGATGGCCTTTAGCTGCTCAGGGTCAAAAGAGGAATGATTGAATTGCTCTCCCACATCCTATTTGCTATGGTGGAACCACTTCTTGGCCCCGGGCCCAGTTCCCACCTTGTTCCTTCTTTGGTGCAGTCATTCTTTGGGTACTTTGGGTTTTGTGTAGATTTGTCCAACTGCTGCAGCCTGGGGCTGGCGCCCAGCTCCTCTGTGAGCCCCGGCTGTGGGTGTCACTGGACCAGGACCCCACATGGAAAATCATCATTAGATATAAGGAAAAATTTTTCTGTGATGAGGTTGGTCAACTGCTAAGCTGCCCAGAGAGGTTGTGGGATCTCTGTCCCTGGGGATGTTCAGGACCCAACACAGCACCCTGCTTTGGGTGCTTTGGGCAGAGGCTTGAACCAGAGACCACCAGAGGGTCCCCTTCCCACCCAAATTACTCTGTAAGTGCATGAGATGATGTCTTTGTGCAGTCCTGTGGCCTCGACCAAAAAGGATTAATCCAGATTTGGGCTGCTCCTCCAAAGGAATCATTTGCTGGGTGAATTTTGCCACTTCCCATGGCTTTCCCCAGCCAAACTATGAGCTCTGTGGATGAACTCCATCTCTCTGTGTCCCCCATGTTGTTGTGAGCCTCAGTGCTGGGGCTCTGCACTGCTCCGCTGGACACCACGGGCTGCCTCTTGGTTGTTATTTCCTGTTTCCAACAACGTTTCTGTTCCCAGATTAATTCAAGGATCTCTTTGATGGGGGGAGGAACACAGTGAGTGAGACGGGACCCCATGGCACGAGCCATTTAGAAAAACCATTGAAGCTTCAGTGAGGTTTGTTGAGTTTGTTCTCAACGTTGCTCATTTCTAAGAAACAGACAAAAGGGATTGTTCCTGGTTGAAGTGCTCGTTGGTCAGTGTCTGCTCTGGGAGTACATGCTCCTGCCACCCCTGGCTGCTCAACAGCCCTGCTCTTGTTCCTCTCCTTGAAGAAATCACCTTCCTTGGTGCTGGTCCTGGAGATCTGTTTGCAGCTGAGCTCAGGAACGTGCCTCCGGACCTCAGGCAGAGCCATTGGAATTTGGGAGTGGTTTTCTGCCACTTATTTCCTTAATGCCTTAATAACGTGGCTGGATCACGTGTGGAAGAGCTGAACAAGCCTCTCCAGAGGGGATGTTTGTCTCTGAAGTGCTGAGCTGCACCCCCAAACGCTGTCAACCCGGCACGGTCGGAGTTTTCAGGTGGCTCATCCTCCCCATTTGGGCAGAGCCCCTTCAAAGGCGGGTGGAAGGAGCCAAAAGATGTCCGTCCCTTTTGGCAGGGGTTTTCTCTTGGTCTCCTGAATAACTGAATGGCACATGAATAGGAACAGGCGTATTGCTGACTATAACAATTGGGACATCTCCGGTGCACTGAAGACCATTGTGCTGTTTCCTGTTTCTGCTGCTCGCTGCCCTGTGCGAAAGCAAATCAGTTTAATCTGCTTTACAATGCTCTGTCTTCCTGCTTTAGAAGCCGAGCGTGGCTGATGAGCACCCCTCCAGCCAGCGTTTCCAGCGTGGCAGGGCTGGCTTCCTCACTAGATACTGTGGGAATTTCCACGAGGAGGTGGCTGCCTCCCTGGGATCCCCACCCTCCCTGGGTGGGTGCCCTCCAGGGACAGAGAGGAGCGCTCCCGTTTCGCGGCCGGAATGAGGATCCCCAGGCTCTGAGCCCCATCCCCAGCTGGGATCCTGCAAACGAGGACTTCTCCTGGGCTGCTTTGCTGTCCCCAACATCCCAACCCTCACAGCCATCAGCCCCAAGATGGCCAGATGCTCAAGAGTATGCTTTATGAGGCTTCTGATCCCCTGTGGTTTCTCCCTTCTGCCCCAAGGCTGCTGGGAAGCACCCAGGGCTCCCTGAGGACATGTGCCACAGAGGGTGACAAGCTTGTCCTCTCTCGGGAGCCAGGTCTGGATGTGCCCAAGAACCTTCTGCTCTCCTCACATGCTCAGGGTCCCCACACCCTGCACTGTGAGCTCCTCTTTGGGTGCCTGATGCTGAGCAGACACAAGGGGAGAGGGAACAGGGTGCCTACCCTCACTGTGGCCATTGCCACCATGCCCTGGACCGTGCGAGGAGGCCGAGGAGAGGACCAGGACCATCTTCCCTCTTTTTCCCATCCTTTTGACCCCATGCCCAGGGTGCACCATCCCAAGGCAGCGGGTGTTTCTGTGGGGGGCACGGGGCAGCGGGCAGAGCCCGTGAAGTGCCAGCCCCGCGTGTCACCGTGGGTGCTGGCGAGGGGACATGTCCCCACAGAACCTACGTTCTCCTCCTGCCCACGCTGAGCAGATGCAGGAGCCCAGCCCCGGGGCAGGGACGGGCCAAGTTACCGCGAAAAGACAAGCCGGTCCCCGTCATGACCCATCAGGAAGAAACTGAAATATCTTCAAGTGAGTTTGTTTTTCCTCCTGCTTACTTCTTTGGAGTCTTTCGCTGGAACTGGCCGAGGGTTTGGGCTGTTGAGCTGTCACTAAAGGGCCGTGTGGGGAGTGGAGCCCCAGATTAGCTCGGGTGCTGGCTGCCACCTCCCCAGTGTGATGTTGTCCCTCTCCCTTTGTCCCTCATGGTTCTCTGTGGGGCAGGAGATGAGCAGAGCACGTTGGTTGTGTGGCTCTGGGGCCCAGCAGGCTCTGGCACATCAGCCCGACCCTCTGGAGACTGGATAAAGCTCCAGTGGAAGAAATTCCAGCAGACCTGGTTTGTGCTGAAATCTGTGCCCAGGGTTGCCCTTCCCAGCTCTGCCATCGCTCTCCTGCCTCCCCGCACTGGGGATTGGCACCGGCACTAGCCCAGTGGCTGGGCTGGGCAGCCAGTCCCTTACATCCCCTTTGTTTTCTCTCTAAAGGCAGTTACTGGTAGAAAATGGGATTTAAGCAGTTCCTTAGCCCTGGCTGTGTCCCCCGTTGGCACTGGGCTGCTTGGCAGCAACGAGCCTCAGAGGGACAGGAGACAGGAGCTGCTGGCGCTGGAGGTTGCTAATGCCAAGATTTGGGGCTCAATGGAGAGAAATTTGGAAGAGAACTTAATTCTAATGGTTCTGGGCTTTGTCGGGATCGCTTGTTGCTGGAGAAGGAATAAACAAAGGCTCAAGAGAAGTGGGGTCATTCCCAGGGGTCTCAAACTCCACCGTCACCTTTCTTTGCTGAGGCTGCGTATCTCCCGAGCGTGACTTGTTCCTTGGATCAGCTGGAAAAGCTGGGTTAAAGCTCCTGAGGAAAAGTGGCTGGGACATGTTAGTCTTCTGCAATCTGCTTTGCAAGGCAGCCTGGAGAGCTTTGGTCGTGGTGCAGGGAGGAGCAGAGAGCCCAGCTGGGAAGCCAGGGTGGCTTTTGTACTGCTGGCCTCTTGGGAAGCCGAAGATGGCAGAAGGGGATGGTGGATGATGAGTTGGATTCTGCCTCCAAACCCTCCCTGGGGGTGAAAAGCACTGGCTGAGGGGCTCCCATCGGAGGCTTTGGCATTGCAAGGAACATCCTCCACGGTGGTCCTCTGGGATTTATGGAAGGAGAGTGCCAGGAGAGCTCGAGCATTGCTGTGGGGAGCACTGGATGGATTTTCTGTGGTGCAGAGTGAGGCTCGGGCTCCAGCCAGGCCCTTTCAGTGTGTGCTTTCAGCCCGGCTCCCCTTCTGGAAGGGAAGATTTGGAGGGGCAGCGGTGATGCCAATTGACCTCCAGCTTTGGGGCCGGGCTGCTTCCCTCACCCTTGCCAGGGTAGAGCAGGTTGAAGATCATGGAAAGACACAAGGGTCCCTCACCCAAGAGGTCTTCAGCAGTGCTCCCAGCAGGGCTGGGCACCAGCATCCTGGTGTGGCATGACAGACCTGTGTCCTGGTGTCCCCAGGGAGATGTTCCAGCCCATATTCTGCGCCGTCCATTAAAGGTGAAGCTGGCAGTGGATGCAGATCTGCCGTCCCCCAAAGGGCAGCTCCAAGGGGACCATCCAGCAAATGCCTCAGGCCATGGGTTTTGTGTTGCCTGTGGAATGACTCAGGAGGCATCCGAGTCCCTCAGTGGGTCACAGCTCTTATCTTGAGATTTGGGCTGCTGCCTGTGGCAGAAGAATTGCTTTCCTCTGGGGAACTGGGTGTTTCCACTGCTGTGCAGAGCCTGTTCCCGTCGTTAGCGCGGCTGTGGCTGCTGAAATGAAGCAGAGCTTGTGCTGACTCTGCTCTGGATGGGACCTGCGGCCGTGCCCAGGCTCCGGATCTGGTCTCATGGCAGCAGTAATGTCACTAAAAGGGTTATGAAAGCTGGAACCTGGCAGTGCTGGGCTGGAACAAAGCTGGTGTGAGCCATGCTGGTGTGAAGGACCGAGCTGGCTCCAGGAGCTGGGATGTCCTCCTTCAGCGTTGAGGTGACCCTGTCCTGTGGCAGCTTCATGTCCTCATGTGAGGTAGATGTGTTCCAGGAGCTGGCTTCCCTTGGGCTGGGGACAACTGTGTCTCACCAGCAAGGATCAAAGACCAGAGCAAATCTTCAGGAATGGTGTTTTGTTGGCGACAGGGAACACTCAGCCTGCAGGAACGAGCCTGGTGGAGCAGCTGGAGCATAACACATCCCCTGGGAACAGCAGCAAGGTGGGAGGTGAACTCGGCTGCTCCATGATTTAGCAAGACATGGATCACAATGTTGGTCACTGAATTGCCTCCAGCACCAACTCCTTTCCTGGAAATGCAAGTCCCTTGGCCAGGTCTCCTGAGTGGCACCATGCTGGAGGAAGCTTGGGGAGTTTGCTCTCAGCCTGATGGAGCAGGATGAACTCTCCCACATACCCCATGTTAGCTGGTTCCATTTGCTCTGGAATTTATCTCCATCTGCTTGGAGAGGCACCTACCCCAAGGATGGGGGGGGTTCTTTCTGGGCTGTGAGGTCATCTTGCTGATTCATGTTGAACTTCTCATCCACCAACA
>BJBW01003319.1:43983-58762 GCA_004320125.1 Scolopax mira
GGGTGCCACGTGCAGGATGGGAGAAGGTAGAAGAGATGAGTGTTTATCTGTGGACTCTGTGCTCTGTTGAAATTAGAGCTCAATTTGCTCTAAGTGGTAATAGGCAAAGAAATGGTGTTTGTCAGGTTTGTGGGCTGTTTTATTTGTCAGAAGGGCTTGTGTCCTGCAGCGAGGTGAGATCCTCTGGGCTGCGGTGGAGCAGGGACCACAGACAGGGCTGGGAGCCTTGGGATTGGTCAAACATAAGGGCTTCAAGCAGAGAAAATCCAGGTGTGCTCCTTGCTGCCTGCTCATCCCGGGTTTCTTACATGAATTTGAAGCCCATCAAGAGAATATGAAGAGTGTTCCTCTGCCTTCCTCTTCCTGTTCAGCATAAGGGGGGACTCCCTCTTCTCCAGCCGCTCTGCTGGTGATGGTCAGGAGATGCTGCCAAGTGAATAATCCTTTCTGACATTTCCTTGGCTGAGTGTCCCACAAGCAGTGGCCTGTTTTTGGGATGTTGGAGGAGTTCACCAAGTGGAGCTGTGTCCTGCACACAGTGCTTTGGGGCACCCAGCTCTCCTGGAGGCTGGACCCTCAGCCTGCACAGCTGAATCTCTCTGCCCTGTCACAGCTTAACTCTTTCCTGAAGAGAAGTTTCCACTTTCCTCCTGCCCAAGGATGGCAGTTCCCAGCCCCTGGATTTCTCTGTGTGTGATGCCAAGAAGCCTTGAACTGCAGGTGCAGTGAGAGAACCTCAGACCACAGCTGCCAACCTTTTGCAAAGTGCTTCTGAAGGATGTTGTGACAGGAACCCACCTGCTGATTCCTGAAGTCCAGCCCTACCCTGCATCCCCGTGACATGCCCCAGATTTCAGCTGCCACCGAAATATTCATCTGGCTGGAGGCAGCGCTCTCCTGGCGTATTCCCAGAGAGCATTCCCTGGTGTATTCTGGCTGTGGAGCCTGGTGGCCAGGCTGCTGCTCTGTGCAGACAGTTCCCTGAGCTCTGCCTCCTCTGCCAGCACACACCAGGCTTAGATGATGTGGGGTGACACCACCAGCAGCCCCAGGTTGGCATAACCCATGGCCTGGGGACAGGGCAGTGACGGCTCCCAGTTCAGGGAGTGAAAGTGTCCCAGTCAGAGAAACCCATCAACGCTGCTTCCCTGCTTTTGTGAGTCTTTCCAGAGTTCAACCTGAATCTGATTTTTGAGGTGACCATAAAATGTACCTTTTGGAGCAGAAGTTCTTATTTTTTTTCCCTCCAGTTTTAATTCTGGGGTCACACTTCCCAGATGTTGGCAAAGAGAAGAGCTGATACGATGTGGTTACAGCACTGGAGAGATTTTAAAAAAGCCCAGGCACCAGTGGGGGATTTTGGAGGGGAACTGCTCTTCCCTGGGGCTGGCTGAAGCTTGCTCTCTTTGGGGCCATGTTTTTGGTGGGTGGGTGAGCTCAGTGCTCCTGCCCCTGGGGCTGCTCAGCTCTGAGCCCTCTTGCTGGAGAGGAAGGGGTGTTTGCAGGGTGGGAAGGGGATGGACCTGCTCTCTGTTTGCCAGAGCAGTGTTTGTGCCGGGAGCTCCTGGGGATTCCCTGGAGACTGTTATCTGATGGGCCACCAGAACAACCTGCTGGCCTGCAAAAACAGCCTGAGACCTGTGTCCTTGTTGACTGCTCCAAAGTGTGTGGAAAAGATTTTCCAGACTGGCTTTTCCTCCTGAAGACCCTCCTGAAGGGTTCCTCCTGAACCCTCTGGGCTGTGCCATGATGTTGGGCTCCCGTGGCATCGCTCTTCCATCCTCTCCCTCCTCAACAGCAGCAGCTGAGTGCAACAGGGTCCAACCAGTCTGGGGTGAGCTGGAGCCACTGGTGCCTCTGCCCCATGAACCAGCAGGTCCACTTTGCTGTCTTGGTGCCTCTCCTGATCCATGGGTGGCTGGGTAGGACGATGAAAACCCATTTCCTAAGAGCCAGCCCTTGGTGTCACAAGGAAGGATGGACACGGCTCTCCTTCACCTGCATCTCTAGAGCCTCCCTGGCCCAAAACCAAGCCCTGCTTCTTTGCAGAGATTGCTGTGCTCCACACACATCATCTGTTGAGCACCCATGAGATCCTGTCAACAGCTTTCCCCAGGGCCCCTTCTGTTACTGCCAGTCTTTGTTTTTTGGGCACCACCAGTGTGCCCAAGCAGTCCAAAAACCACAGGAAGAGACGTGGTCCCCCTGTGCCCCCCCTAGTACAGCTTAGCATGGGAGAAACTGAACTTTCTCATCAGACCTGGCTCTGTGGGTCATGAAACAACCAGCCAGCCAGTTGCCTGTGTTTTGTGCACAGGATATTCCCAGGGCTGGCTGTTTCGCTGGTGGAAGGTTTGCTCTGCAAATTTAAAAGCTATTGTAGTCTGGAGCCCGTTTCCGAGGTACTTCCCCTCTGGGATCTCTGCTGGGTTTGGCCGTGGCCCAAAGTTCTGACTGTTGGAGACCAGGGGCCGGGCAGAGCCGAGCTGGGTTGTGAGCCCTGGCCCTGAACCCCTTCGCTTGGGGGAAGGAGCAGAAGAGCATCCCTCTGCTCTTCTGAGGATGAGGATGTCCCCAGGCGAGGCTGGTGGCTGAGTTCAAGGCTTTAGAGGTGTCAGGTTGAGTCTGGCTCATTGTTGGGCTTTTATTTTTGCTTTGCAGCCACAGGTAGAGCTGCAAACAGATTGCTGCTGTGCTGGGCCCTGCACAGAGGGGCCTTTCTGCAGTGTGGGGTCTTGGTGTGCAGCGTCTTGGGGGTCCCTCCTGCCATGTGGTGCTGTTCTCTGGAAGGTCCTTGCCTGATTGATGGGCTAAAGAGCCAAGAGTCCCTCTTTGGCTGGTGTCTGCTGGGGTAGCCTGGCCAGACCCCTTGCCTCTCATCTCCCCATGGGGCTGGGGGATGCATCTGCAGGGGGGACCTTTTCCCATGGAGTGAAAGGGACCTTTTCCTGCAGATAATCCTTGGCCTGTTTGGGGCTTGTGTTGGCTGGGCTGAGTCCTCCTCTGCGATACGTGCCCTGTGTTTTCCTCCCACTCTCCCACAGGCAGCCCTGGGGCAGGGTCCGGTGCTGCCCCGGAGGCTCCAGCCGACACGAAACACCTGCAATAACATGTTTTTTTTTTTTTTTTTTTTTTTTCCAAAAAGCTGGGGCAAAGGCAGGCAGAAAAGCGACTGGCAGTCACTTCAGTCGCTGGCTTTATCTGGTCGCAAACGCCCCTTTCACGCCATCTGCATCCTCCTTTCCCAGCACTGTTGAGATTAAACCCTGTTTTCTCTTTGTAAATATTGGCAGGCGAAGAGGCAGCCTCCCTGAATGAAAACAATAGCGGGGAGGCCCGTTCCCAGCACCGAGCAGCCCTTACCCACCTCCCCTCTCCAGCCCCTGGCAGGGGCTGGGCTGTGGGGACACGTGGCACCCATAAAGCTTTATCCCATAGAAGGGTCAGTCCTTCACATCTCTGGCTGGATCCCAAAGGACTTTGCAAGAAGGACCCTGGGCTTTATAGAGGCAACCGGCGGGGGGGTGTGCGTGTGTGCTCACCCCCTGTGGGTTGGGCTGGCTCCTTCCCCCAAAACATAATTTTATGTTCTTTTTGGGGGGGAGCAGGTGGGTGAAGGGGGAGAAACAGAGCTCTTCTCTTGAGAAATTTGTCGGGGAGAGGTTGAGTATCGTTGGGAAGGAATAAAGTGCTGAGGTCGCCGCTGTTGTAGCACGGGGATGGTCGTAAAATATGTGCAGGTTGGATATTTTTGGCTCTTCCTGTCCCCTCTCAGCCTTGCCCCCAACTTCCAGGACACACATTGGTGGCGGGGGAGGTTGTTGACTTTCTCCTCTGCCTTTGGGACCAGAGGACGATCTCTTGTCTTTAATATCCCCAGGAGGCTGTGGCCGGGGGTCTCGCCGGCTGGTGAGGCTGCGCGGGAGGGAGAGGGGTGTTTGCTCCCAGCAGCCGGTGTGGGCTGAGCATCACTTGATGCTAAATTCAATCAAAGGGATGGGATTGATGTAATTGAATCAGCCAGGGGCTGCGGAGAGGGGGGTGGGTGAGCTGTGCATCCGGCACGGGCAAGGGGAGACGAGATGTCCTTGAATTGCTTGAAGCCTCACGCCGGGGGAATTGCAGCAGCTCAACAGGGACAGGAGCGTGGGGGGGTTACAGACCAGTGTGGGCACTGGAGTCGCTGTGGCCGCACTGGTGTCTTCTAGGCTCTGCTGAAAGAAGCTCACCATGAGCTGGCAGCGTGTGTTGGCAGCTCAGAAAGCCCCACCCCCCCCCATCCTAGGCTGCATGAAAAGCAGCGTGGCCAGCAGCATGAGGGGGAGACCCCACCTGGAGTGTTGTGTCCAGCTCTGGAGTCCTCAGAACAGGAAGGACATGGACCTGTTGGAGCGGGGCCAGAGGAGGCCACGGAGATGCTCTGAGGGCTGGAGCCCCTCTGCTGTTAGGACAGGCTGAGAGAGTTGGGGAGGTTCAGGCTGGAGAAGAGAAGGCTTCGGGGAGACCTCAGAGCCCCTTCCAGTCCCTAAAGGGGCTCCAGGAAAGCTGGGGAGGGACTCTGGATCAGGGAGGGGAGCCATGGGAGGAGGGGAAGGGTTTGACACTGAACAAGGAGAAATTGAGATGAGATCTGGGGAAGAACTTCTTTGGTGTGAGGGTGGTGAGAGCCTGGCCCAGGTTGCCCAGAGAAGCTGTGGCTGCCCCATCCCTGGAGGGGTTCAAGGCCAGGTTGGAGGGGGCTTGGAGCAATCTCTGAGTCTGGTGTTCCTGCCCAGGGCAGGAGGTGGAACTAGTTGATCTTTAATTTCACTTCCAACCTATTTGATGATTCTATGATTCACTTCCTGCCCCAAATGTGAGGTGGGGAGATGCCAGCCCAGATTTCCAGCCCGGCAGGTTGGCACCTGACTTCTCCTCTGAAAGCAGGAACCATTCCTAGGGCCCGGTGAGTGTGGCACTGGTACAGCCTGGTGACCTGCTGGCGTGGAACTGGGAGAGACTGAGATGTCTGATCTGGGAAATAGCACTGCAGTGCTCCAGGGGATGATCCAAGCATCACTGCAACTTGGGGTCTGGGGGACAGGGGGGAGCCCTGCCACCTCATGTCCCTTAATCACAAACCTCTGTCCCATTTTGGGAGCACTCGGGGAGCCTGAGCGCGTGTTTTCAATGTTTCTGCCTGTTTGTGCTGTAGGAATAGATGTGGTGACATCCAGACGTAAGAAAGATCAGACCTTCTCTTTTCTGGAAGCCTCCTTGGAGGGGCAAAGGGCTGAACTAGAGGTGACACGGGAGGTTGAGTTATTTACTGCTTTAATAGGGATTTGGGATTAAACTTGAATGAATTAGCATCCAGTGTTTTAAACGGGGGGACTAAAAAGCATTTTCTGTTTTGGTTGTCGTGTCTCTGGGGTCACAAGTTCCTTTTTGGGAACTTGCAAGTTCTTTCTGACCTTTCTGGGATGAGCAGGTTATCAGAGACCTGCCCTTCTGGAGGGGAATCCTAGGGGGAAATGAAAGGCCTTTTGCATGCCCTTTAGTGGAAGATTCTTTTTACTTTCTGTGCAGTTCTTTCCTAAAGCTAAGCTTTTTTCTTATTTTTCTTTTTCTTTCTCTTTCTCACAGAAGGAGATGATTGAGCATGAACATTTCTAGACCCTTTTTATGACAAAACCTGCAAAATCCCCGTGGGCAGCAAATGTTACTAATGCTTAACTTTAGCACAAGAGATGAGCAATTTTAAGGGCTGGGAGCCACTTGCTGAAAGAACTTGGTCAGAAGATTTCTTAAATGAGTGGGATTTGGCCCAAAGAGAACACGTCTGAGAGGCCCAGGTTCCTGGCAAAGCAGTGTGTGCAGGGAAGGGGCTCAGCAGGAGGGAGAGGGGCTCAGCTGTGATGAATTCCCATCGTTTCTCCTAATTCCTTCCTCGCTCCACGTTGCTCACAGACTGTGTGTGACCGGAGCTGAAGCATCGTCCTCAGAACAGCCCTCGATGCTCTCAGTGAGGAGCAGAACAGGAGCTTCTCCTGGGTCTGCCTTCCCCCCTCTAGCCCGAAGGCGCTTGTCTTCATCACTTCACTCTTCGGTGCCTCATTAACGTTTGCATAGAGGAAAGGGTAATTCTCATCCTCTAAATTAGCTCAATAGACACCTTTCCACTGTGGTGGCAGAGGGTGCAGAACTGCTGGTGCTCTGCTCCTGCCTTACCCCGTGCCTTGCCCGTGCCTTACCGCTTATCAAAGCAGAATTCTGCTGCTCTGCACCACAGCAGCCTTGCACCCTCCTGCTGCAGGAGATGCCCCCGTGAAGCTGATTTCCCCTCGATTTTGCTTTCTCGTGCCTGGAGGGCAGGACATGAGCTCTCCCCTTGTACTTCCATCCATCCGACATGGCGCGTTGGAAGCAAGTAGTTTGCAAACAAAGCTGGGGCCTGCGACACGCGGCTAATGACCTTCTCTCTGCCTCTGTTTCCTTTACGTCAGAAGTCGGAGTGCTTATTAAGTTTGGAGGCTTACTCCCAGGAGCAGAAGAAGAGGATCTGCTGGTGTCTGGCTGAGAACATCACCAAGCAGCAACATCCGGCGTCGGCTCCTACGGAGAACAAGGTAAGGGACCCATCGGGAACTGGAGAACCCTGCTCAGAGCATCCAGTGATGCTCCTGCTGGGCGAGCTGGGTTTTTTCACCAGGTGAGGAGGGAGTTTGTATTCCAGTGCTGCTGCTGCTGCTTCTGCAGCTCCCTGCCCTGCTGGGGGAAACAGTGATTATTGTATTTGCATCCCCGCCGAGGCAGCCGGCTCCTTCTGACGCTTCCCGGCATCTCTGTTTGCCCAGCTGAGGCCACGCAGCCCGGCATCCGGCCTCCCCTGGGGCTCTGGGGCAGGGCTGGATGTGGAGGGAGAGGTTCAAGCCCTGATCTCTGGGTCCTGATTAAAAGCCCGGGGTCACGGGAGCAGCGGTGCAGAGAATGGCTCCTTCCGTGCGCTCAGACAGGCTCCGGCGTTTGATCCCGACCCCACAGATGGCCTCAGGGAGATCACTTGGTGAGTGCTGTTTTTCATACCCAGCAAGGCAGATCCAGCACTTTTCCCACGCTGAGAAGCTTCAGCCCGACCCCAGAGCGTCGTTTTGGCAGTGCTGGCAGGAGAAATGTGAGTGTGGAGCAGGTCTGATGCCCTGTCGGGCAATCCTGCCCTGTGAGGATGTGGCCACCACCTCCTGCCTGCCTGGTTTCAAGCTGGGGCTGCCACCAGGGAGGTGTCTGGGACAGTGGCAATCCCTGCTGGAATCATCTTATCCCCCTGGGGGGGGAATTGCTGGAGGGTCACCTGCTGCTCTGGGATGAGAGAAACACTGTGCTGAGGGTGTAAAGAGCTTTAAGTGAGGCACATGGGATCTTGGGAGTAGAACCACCTGGATATCTCCCCTTGGCTGGTGCGTGGTGGTGGAGCAGCTCCTGCCCCACATCAACATGTGGATATGGCCTTGGTCCCTGGTCTGGTCTGGTCTGGTTGGAAGAGGAGATTCTCACCCCACGAGGGGGCAAAAGCAGGAGCAGGAGGACCCGGAGGCAGAGGGAGGTGGCTTTTGTTGTGCAGAGTCCCAAAGTGGGTCAGGGCAAACTTCTCTGCAGGAGACAGAACCTCCGGATTCCTTTTCCTGCCCATTTCAGTTGTACTAAAATAGCAACAGCACACAAAGCCTGAGAGCCCAGTTACCAGCCTGCCCTCTGGAAACGCAAACAGCCCGGGGCAGCCGAGTCCATGAGGTGACAAGAACCTGCCACGTCTCTTGTGTTCCTGTGATGGCTCTTACTGGCACGACACCGTGGTCACACAGTGGGTCCTGGGTGACTTGGGGGGACCTGACATGTGTGGGGGGCATGTGATGGGGCTGTTGGGGCTTGGCAGGGCTCTGCTCTGGGCTTGGGGGGATCCTCTGGGATGAAGCTGTGCAGGGACATCTTCAAATCTGAGCATCTCAGATCCTAAAAGGAGGGAAGAGGGGGAGCGGATCTTGATGGCTCTCCATCATGTGATCTGGGACCAATGGTGGTTTTGGGGGATATTGCTGTTTGCCCTCCCCACCCCACACTCTGTGTTCGTGGCAAGGTGTGGGATTTTGGCTGTCCCCGAGACTTACAAACCCTGTGGCTCTGAGCAAAGCCCTGGACAGCGTGTGCTCCCCATGATGTGGAAGGAACATGGTGAAAAAGTACTCTAGAAGACAACACAAAGTTTTCTAAGGCTTTTTTGTGCCTCAGTAGCCAAAAGGGTGCTCCTTGGGTGCAGTGGAGATCCAGCGAGGACCCTCCAAAGCTGTGACAAGGGGCTTTTGTCTCTTCTTGCCGAAGCTGATGGAAATCCCAGTGGTGGGACACAGGGCCAGAAGGGAGAAAAGGAACCTGAGAGCAACCACCAGGCACTTCATTGAGTTTGTAGCACCATTTTCTCATCCCAGCAAGGTATAAACTGCCTAGGATGCAATTTTAAGGCAAACTTGATGCTGGAACGTGAGAAGGACCAGCGTGGGGGAGGAAGGACCAGCGTGGGGGAGGAAGGACCAGCGTGGGGGAGGATGAGCAGCCCCATGTGGGGCTGCAGCTCCCTGGGGGAGAGGCGAGGGTGCAAGGGGGGGGTGTGAGCTTCAAGTGGGGCTGAAGCCCAACCCTGGCGACCTGCAGCTGGGGCTGCCATCACCGCTCTGCAGCGCAGCTGGTGTGTCGGGGCAGGTATCTCTGGGGATGCCGGTGCAGCAGGAGGCAGGAGTTTTTTGGGAAAATCAGTTGTTTTTTCCAAGGGAGAAGCGATCCATTAGCTTTGCTGGTTGGTTACAAGTCATTTGATACTGGGGCTATTTAAGGAAGCAGAACAGTGTCTGTGCTGTGCAAACAGACGAATTAAGCTGGAAATACCAGCCTCGGCACGGCTGATTTCTGTTCCAAAGAGGAATCTGGTTTGCAAAGCCTTCAAAAACTGCTCCAGCTCGGTGAGAGGCAGCTTGTCCTGCTGTAGCCAGAGCCTGGCCGAGGGGGAGTGCAATGGGAGTGAAGGACCGGGCCATCCTCGGTGCCAGGCAGAGATGTGCCACGTGCCAGCTGTGCCCTGGAGCCAGAGAAAGGGACATTGTCTGAGCAGAGAGCGGCTCCGCAGCGCCAGTGTGAGAGCTGGGAACCACTCTCCCTTCAACATTTAATGATGCTGTTAATGCTGTCCCTGAGTCCTTCCCAGGACAGACTGTGGCAATAGGGCAGAGGATCCCCAGCAGCACCGGCACATCTGGAAAGGAGTGGCTGCACTGGCCAAACTGGTGGAGAAAGGTTGGATGGTGCCAACTTCTGTGGGAAATCAGATAAATTCTGGGCTCTGGGATGGCACCTCTTGTTTTTCTATGCCCAGGTCGGGCAGCATGAAGGGCAGGAAGGTCCTTCTGGCTCAGGGAGATGGTTCTAAAGAGCTGTCACCACCTCTGGAAACATCTCCTGGGAGATGATGTCAAGCCTGGAGGATGCTACCTGTGTGGGGTCTGTGTGGCTGGTCCTTTCACAGCAGCTGGTTTTACAGCAGAGGTGCTGGTTTCTGGGAGACACCAGTGTGTGGTGCATGTAGCATCCACTTGTGGAGACACAGGAGGAGAAAGTCATGAAGGATACAGCTGTGATGCTCCACACCATGGTCCCAGTGGGTTTTTCCTGCCAGAGTCCTTGCAGGAGGAGCTCCTGGGACAGCCACGGCTGTTGGTGTGGTCCAGCTCTCCAGCCCTAGTGTCCAGGAGGAACGGTGGAAGTGAGGCCTGGGTGGCCTCTCTGCTGCCACTATAAGACTTGGCTGAATGTCACCAAGTGATGAACCCATCCTGCTGCTGTGGTGGGTCACAGGAGCTGTTCTGTGGGCATTATCTCCATCTGCGGAGCCTTCTCTGCTCCCATCCTCAGGTCCAGGCCTGCCCTGGGAGGCTGCTCCCTGCCCCTTGGCTGTGCTGAGCAAGGATCTGTAAAACACATCACCAAGGTGACCTGGCTTGGCGACAAACGTCCCCAAACTGGGAGGCGTGGAGCCTGGAGGTGGGCTGGGTTTGGTGAGGAACCGCAGCAGTGGCAATGCGATTATAGCAGAAGCAGCTTTATGAACTAATTAAGTTAGTGAGTCTGCCTCCTTCGGCCCAATAATGACCATCTGCCCAGAGCACGGTCCTGTTCCTAACCTTGCATCCCTCCAGTGGTCCTGTTTCCAGCCTGGCCCCCTGATGAATGGCATTAGTGCTGTTGAAGGGATGGCAAACTGCAGAGCAAGGGCAAGGACGAGGTGCTGGGGCTGGAGCTGCTCCAGATGCTTGGCTGCCCAGGAAAGGATTGGTGGCACAACACGCTGCTTGTAAGGAACCTGCTACGACCACCTGATTCTCACTGCTTGTTTCTTTGTGTCTTCCACACTCAGAACGGCTGATTACTCTTCCTTCTGGCTCCGTGACCTGAGATTACCTCGGAGATGATGGCTGGCTCTGTCTGAAAAGATGTAGATTATCCTTAAGCTAAATAATTACGGACACTTGGTGGTGTGGACTTTGGGCCGTGGGAGTCCAGGACTTGTTTCCCGTGGGAGGTGGTGGAATCCTCAGCACTTTTCAAAGCCCGGCCACCAGTCTCTCTCCCGTGGCCACTGACGGTGCGAGCAGGGATGGACCGATCCTGGCAGCGCTGGCTCCGGTGCCGGGAAGGAGCCTCCGGCGAGTGCGTGGGGCTGGGAGGGACCCAGTGGCCCCTTCCTGGCCGTTCCTCTGGTCAGGAAGGGCAGGGCCGTTTCTCTCACTATTTACAACGTGCTTGACAAGTGCAAGTAAATGTGCTGTCGACAAGAGCAAACAGTGTGTAATTGAGGGATGATGGAAACCAGGGCCGGTGCCGTGGGACGGGGAGGGCTCTGTGGAGGGATGGCCACAATCACTGCACCGGTCCCAGCTTGGGGAAGGGTGAGGTTGGGTGACATCCCCCCCCCATTCTGTCCCATGTCCTGCCTCCTCTTCCTCACCCCGAGCACCCTGGTGTGCCCCAGGCACCCACCTTGTCCCTCTGCAATCGCTGTTCCCCAGCACTTCAGCGACACCCTTTTCTCTTTACACTGGGCCATTTCCCCTTTGGATGGTGGCCATGTAGATCCTTGAGGTGGCACAGCCAAGGGACCACTGGAATTGGGGTGGCCAGGGCAAGCACTTGGGCTGGGGACAAGTGGGGTGAAACCTCTCTCCCTCTGACCCAGCGTTCCTGGGGTGCTTCGCTCAGCCGGAGTGTAGTCAGAGCTGTTTGGTTGGGAAAGGTGGGGAGGAATTTGCACCTTCTTGCTCTGTTTTTGGCCCCAAATCCTTCCATTTTGGGCTGGGAACCTGCTGCCCTGTCCACGCCAGCTCTGCTCCAGGGGGTTCTGCTGACCTTCTGCTGTGGGGCAGACCGGGCAGGGCATGGCCATGGGTGCAGGAAACCTGGACCTTCCATCAGAGCTTGCTTTTCTTCCACGATGGCAGTGTGAGAGGCCAGGCAGGACTAACCACATCACAGCAGCACCCTCAGCGCCAGCCTGGCCCTTCCAGCACCTTCCTCCTGCTGTCAGGGTGCCTAAATGAGGAGGAAACTTGGAGGTTTATTCTTCCCCAATAAGGGTTAAAGCATCAGCTGGCAGTGCTTACCAACCAGGTTACAAAAGTAGAGCAAATGAGTGTGTTGTTCCACCCCAGTGAGCACAGCCCGCCCTGGGCTGGAGAAACTCATTATTGAGGACAACCACGGGCTGCGTCGGAGTCGCTGCGTGTTCAGGAGGCTGTGGGACTGGAGATGCTGTGGGACTGGAGATGCTGTTCCCCTGGGGGTCAGGTTCCAGCACAGCTCCAGCCACTTAAATATCTGGGGGGAAACTGGCCCTGCCATAGGTCCTCGTGCCATCAGAGCAAACGGGACCCTTAAATCCATGTTGATGACCTCAGTGCCCGGTGGTAACAGGTGGATCCCACCCTCGGCACCCAACAGGCCAAGAGAAGGACAGTGTGTTGACTTTAATTCAGCTGAGACAGGAGTTGAAGAAACAACAGTAGGTGTGGAGCAGGCTGCGAACGTAAAAAAAGCAGATGCAGCTTGAACTACCCCAGACTGATCCATCCTGAGCCATATTCTTGCTGGGTTTGTAACCCTCTTTCATGGGAACGAGCCCCAGATACAACCAGAGCATCGAAGGTGACACGGGGGGATTTTACAGCTCCCTTTGAGGCTTCAAAACACGTCCCGAATGTCCTTTGATGAATTTAAGGACACTCTTATGCTGCAGCTTGGCTGTTAATTCCCTGCAGTGCAGGCGAGCCTGGATGAGCTCCAAGGGGTCCTGGGGCTGGTCTGGCACCTCCTCGTTCCCTTCTGGCACGTCAGTTGGCTCCATCCCTGAGCGCAGGGACACACCACGGAGCTCGGGGAGGCTGGGATTCGCCTGGCCCTTTGCCTGGGGCTGGACGGGATGCTGGGTCGGGGCACCAGGCTTTTTAGCATCTCCCCGGGCACCCAACCCTGGCTCCATCAAGCTGGGTTTCCAGCTGGCCCGGTGGCACACAGGTGCTGGGGGCTGCCAGCCCAGGATGGCAGCTCGCTCGGCCCCAGTGCCGCTGGCTCAGGGGCTCCCGAGGCACGTGTGAGCTGGGAGGGATGAGGGAGCAGATGGGCCAGCTGAGAGCCACAGCTCCTGCTTTATTGGCTCGTTTGCTTTGCTGGGCTCCAGAGCCATTAGGAAAGCAGACGTCTCCCCTCCGGCAAACACTGGCTCCTGTTTCTCTGGCGCTGGGCAATGTTCTCCCGGCCACCTCCGGCGGCACCAGTTGGTCCTTCCCATATCCATCCTCCAGCAGAAAGGGCCTGGGGGCACAGGGGGAGCCCGAGCAGCCACTGACACTTCCATCACAGCCGGAGGCATCAGTTTGAAACCCCTGAAGGTCTCTCTCTTGTGAATCCCCAGGAGGGCTGGTAAGAGCGAGCGGGCTGGCAGGAGCGGCGCCGGCTGCCCGGAGGGGGTGAGCGACGTTGAGATCATTTGCACGGGGTGGTGGGAGGCACAGGCTAAGTGGTTTAAGCCAGCCCTGCTGTGATTTAATGCAGACTGGTGCATTAAATGCTGGAAGAGCTTTGGTGCAGGGCTGCCCGCAAAGGGGGGACGCTGCTGGTGCCAGGCAGAGCTGGCACCATCCCCTCAACCGTAGCGCATCTTCTCTGTCCCCAAATGGCTCCTGTTTTGGGTAATTGCTGATGCTTTTCCCTTCTGGCGTGGTGAGGAGGGGCTGAGAGCGTGTCATCGGGCAGACTCTGAAGCCAAGTTCAAGTAAGTTGAAGTAAAACCTTGCAAAAGTTGCTTGAACCCTGATGCAAAGCCAAGGGATGTGTTTGAGATGCCGGGGGGCTCCAGGTGGTGGTGCCCAGAGCTGTGTGGGGTCGGGAGACGTGGCTTCATCCTGCCCCCTTGGGGTCCCCTGTCCCTCCATGGGGCTCGGTGTCCTGCCCTACAACAAGCACCTTCCTGATGGAGCAGCCAGGCAAGGCTTGACAGCACGATTGCTGGAGGGTTGTGTTTGGCTTTTGGAGATGCCAGTGTTGTTTTTTGGTACCATTTGGGATTCCTTTGGTCTCTGTGTGGCTCTGGCCGTAGCCCTGGTGGTGCCAGTCACAGCCAGAGCTGCTCTGCCAGGTCCTCTTCTCTTGGTGGTTGTTTCCTTACCGTGATCCATGCCAGCAACAGCAACAGCTTCCAGTGCCACCTGTTGTGATGGTGGGATGAGTCCTTCACAATGATTCCACAGAGGCTGAATGCGTCACCTCAGGCTCCTGCTGTCACCTCCCTCATCCTGCAGAGGGGACCATGCTCTGCCCCTGCAGAGCACTGATCTGCACTGTGTCAGCCCCTGCAGGGAAAGGGTGCTGAGGGCTGTGGGATGAATGCTTCTTGATCGGCTCCTCCATCCCTCTTTCCCATCCCTCTGCTGGGGATATTCATGCCCCAGACATTGTCTAAGTAACCACCAGCACCGGGTGCCACCATGCTCTTCCTGCAGGGACAGGTGACCTATGTCGATGAGGGTGCAGGCAGGAGCCTGGTGCCCAGCTTGGTCAAACTGGAGCTGTACCCCCAAACCAGGGACACAGAGCAGGTTCGGATGGTGGCTGGGTTCATTCCTGCCTGAGAGGGACCAGCGACCAGGGCTGGGGGTGCAGCTGGGCATCCCCAGTGTGGTGACACCCCTGGGCTGTTTGCCTGCGTCTCCGCAGCCAGCCCAGGTGGCCACATGGAGAGACTGGTCAAAAACCCAGCTTTCTTCAGGATGGGTGCAGATGCCGTGGTGGCCATGGCTTGTTGCTGCTGTCGGCAATGGCATCGTGCAGCTGAGCTCCCCGCTGTCTCCAGTGAGGACGAGGAGGGAGCTTTGTCATCCCCTGCACCACGGCTGTGCTGCGGCCACCTGCAAGAAAGGGGAGGCAGCACACTTCCCCTGCTCTGTCCCAGGAGCTTCCACAAGCCAGGGGTGGGAGCAGGGGGACATGTGTGTGCCCCAAGTCCATGCTGAAGGAGATCTGAGCACAGATTGTCACCGAAGCACCAGTGAAGGGTGGCTGTGGCACGGATAACCACCAGCAAATGGCTGTGACATTGGCTGCGGTCACACACTTCGCTGTGCTCCCTCTCCATAGCCATCAGGCAACTATTGAATGGGTTGTGTTGAAAGGGACCTTAAAGCCCATCCAGTGCCACCCCCTGCCC
>BJBW01003319.1:58834-97746 GCA_004320125.1 Scolopax mira
CACAGCTTCTCTGGGCAACCTGGGCCAGGCTCTCACCCCCCTCACACCAAAGAATTCCTTCTCCATATCTCAGCTCCATCTCCCCTCTTTCAGTTTAAAACCGTCCCCCTGACTGGAAGGGCCTCCAAGGTCTCCCCGGAGCCTTCTCTTCTCCAGGCTGAACCCTCCCAACTTACTTGTCTCAGTCAATAAAGTGAAATACCAGGAAGAGAAAAATCCAGCCAAAGCAGCTGTGTCCCCAGCCCAGTGTGATTGGGTGTCACGAGAGGGCAGTGGCCCTTGTAGGAGGAGAGAAAGGGGCAGATGGTCCTGGATGGAGACCATACACCCTCCTGTGTGTTTCTTCTCCCTGTCCCTGCCCATTTGGGTAGAGCTGCTCGTAGGGGGATTGCAGAGCAGAGGGCAAAGCACCACGCTGCAGAGCATCTCCTGCTACGCATCTCTTTGTATTCCACAGAAAGTAGTTTGGGGAAAAAAAAACCCCACAACCCAGCTGTGAACCTGCAGCAGTTTCTCACGTCAGGAAGCGGGGGAATCGCTCTGCGGCTCGGTGTCTCCCGGGGGCAGGACGGGGCAGGAGAAGGGGAGCTGCCAAAGCGAAGGCAGGTTGCAGGGTGATAAAATCTTCCTCCTGGCAGAGCCCTCGTCCGCTTTTATCAGCAGGTAACAATACCTCCAGGGATGGCTGGTGGAGGGGCAGGAGGGAGCGATGCCTGGGAGAGGCTGGGGCGGCTTCACGGCGGGGGCAGAGCCTGGGATGGGGATGGGGACGCCGTGGGGAGATGCTGCTGGCTCAGCCCCTGCCACTGGGATGCGACTGGGAACCCGGATCCAGTGGATTTTTGCTTTCAAGCATCGTATCCCCCTGTGCTGGGCAGGATCTGGCTGAGGGAGCCTGATGAACATCTAGATCATGGGCATCTGCGCTGCTCCCCGTGCTGGTCCCCGGCACCCCTGGGCTGGGCTGGTCCCTCGGGCTCCTGCCCGGCTTCTTGTGCTGCCAGGCTGGGTTTGAAGGGTTGGTGATGGGCAGCATTGGGGAGAATTAGAGGATATTAGTAGTGACAGGGACTTTTTGAGTTTTCCATGCAAATCCGGGCTGCGTACGGCCGTGCTGTCTGTGTCGGCTGGCTCTGGCTGTGGGAGCAAGGGCTTTCTGCTCCAGGAATTTTACAGCCTTTTGGATACTCTACTGGCCCTGGGGACCAACATGGAAATTCGTCCTCTGCCACTGGAATCAGAGCTGTGTGTGTGCTCGTAGCCTCGGCGGGGGTAGGGGGTATTGGGCAGGGGTCTGGATGGGAGCACTGGGGTGGCTGTGGCTCCAGGCTGGCGGCGGTAGCAATTCTGGAGTGTGTGGCCTGGGGGAATTTCGAATTCCTGGGGGAATTTCATCCTGGTTTTTTTTGCTGGCACCATCAGCAACTGATCCCAAAACGTGGGGTGCCAGCTACACCTGCTCCCCCCTCTGCTACGGGCAGGGCTGTTGCCTTCAGCCTTGATCCCCGTTCACCGCGGTGTTGCAGGGAGCGGGGCGCCCCAGTCAGACCCCGTTAGCAGAGCAGTTAATTGGGAGTGACACTAATGGGGTAATGGAATTAGTGCCGGCTGCTGACAGAGGAGGATTTCTCCTTCCAGGGCTCCGAGACTTTTCAAACCCTGGGATTTTTTGGGTGGTGTGAACATTGGCACCCCCAGAGTGTCCCGTCAGAGATGGGAATCCACCCTCACCGCCCTGCCCCGGCGATCCTGCTGCTTGGGCTCATACATCCCCGCTCGCTTTTGCTGTTACACTAATTGCTCTGTATCAATTATTCATCAATTCAGTAATGAAGCTGGGGATGGGTAGAAAACCCTGCTGCGCAAAGAGCCCTGGGCTCGGGCTGGCCCCACAGAGCTCAAGGAGCTGCTTGGGGGGATTCTCCTCTTGAGTACTTTCAGAATGATTCCCATGAGAATTTTTTCAAGTTTGGGTAGTTCCGCTTTACATTTCTGACTTTGTTTTCCTCCCCTCAGCCCCCGTGCTGGGCATTAGGTGCTGCTTCCTGTAGCTGTGTGTTTATTTGGTTCTTAGTGGTGACTTTTTAAGCCTGGAGGTGCTCATCATGGTTGGTTTGGGTAGTGTTTCATAGGCTCAGTTAGAAGTTTCTGACCTGGGCACGGTTTGTCCCATGCTAAAAAGTGAAATTGTCATTTTTTTTCTTCCGCTTCAGGAAAAACCTTCTTTGGAAGTGTTGATGTTTCTCTGGGTACTGGTTTTCCCCACATCCCATTTGCTCTGGGGAGGGATGTTACCTCCGCACAGGGAACACAGTGCCAGCAGCAAAGCTGGCTGCATCCTCCCCTAAACTCCTCTGGAGATTTTGGTCTCATCCCCGTGGAGTTAAATGCTTATGGGGCCAGGTGAGGCTCCTTTGAGCAAAGGGAGATTGAAGGGCAGCAGGAGCCAGAGAGGTTCCTCTGTGGGAAGCACAGAGGATGGGGACAGCCCATGAGAGAGGCTCCTCCAGCAGTATCTCGGGAGGTCCATTAGGTCTTCACGGGGTGAGATCCCAGTCAGAGCAGGCAGAGATGAGCTCTCCTGCTCATCTAGATGTCCAACAATCTGTTACCTGTGGTGACTTCCCTACTTTTCCCAATCCCTGATTCCAGCTGAGGAGCTCCCTGGGCACAGGGCAGTTCTCCCAGGCACGTTGAGCCTCCTCTTTCCCGGGATCACTGCAAGGGACAGGCACACACTGCAAAACCTGAGCATCCGTGTCAGGAGCCAGGAAAGGCTGAATTCAATCTTCCTGTGTCCAGGCTCCTTGAGCCACAGTCACTCTGGGATGGCGAAAAAGTTTTGGAATAAAAAGCTGAGAGCCTCAAAAAAAAATCCCTGACCTCCCAGAGCTGGGGATTTATGGAATGCCACGTATCACAGCACTCCTGGCAGCGTGAGGGGAAAGGCCAGTGCCGGCTTCAGCTCACAGCTGAGCCCTCTCTTCTGTGGCTGGTGTTTTCCCAGCTGGAAGTCCCAGCCCTGGGCCACCAGAAAGGGCACGTTATTTAGAGAAATGCTGGAGAAGTCGAGGCCACGCTGACAAAACCAACATCTGTTGGCTGAAATTTGCTTTGCTGGTGTCAGAGCAGCAGCAATAGGAACAAACGGATCTAATCACAGACCGGAGAGCCCAGGGTTTGCACAACTTCTCCCCCATCTTGGTTTTAAGAAAACTTTGGAGTCAGTGAATGATGCCCAAAAGGCGATGGAGTCCAGGCAGCGGGTTAGAGGTGCAGAGATTGAGGATGCTGGAGCAGGCGGGGCAGTGTTTGGCTTTTTTGAGGTGTGTTGAGGTTTGTTCAATGGGGAAATCCATATTAGGGACTCTATTGCATTGCTCTGATCTCAATCAAACATCCTCCTTCTCTGAAATTACTCTTGATAGCCGTCCTGGGGCTTGGAGGCAGCTCTGTCTTCTACTTTCTCTTCTCCTTCCTGGGATGTGCTGCCTTGGACACTTAGTCTGAGATAGAAACCGGAACAGTGAAGTGTGTGGTCCTCCAGGGAGGATGCGGTAAAGCCCCTTGACCTTCCTGGCTCAGGACAGGGAAACCCAGATGCTGAGAATGGGATGGGGAAACCCAGATGTTGAGGATGGGAAGTTGCAGATGCTGAGAGCAGAGAAACCTGCACATTGAGGATAGGGACACCCAGATGTTGGGGGTGTAGGGATCCAGATGTTGGGGATATGGGGATCCAGATGTTAGCTGCTGGCTCCTGAGCTACTCCTGCCAGCTGAGGGACCATGCTGCAGCGAGACCACGGGGTGTTTTGGATGAGTCCTTGAGGTGGAAGGACAGATGTCCCCTTCACCTCCCTGTTCAGACAGCACCAGCACTGTCTCCATCTGCTGCCTCCTCTGGTGGCACCTTGGTCACGGTGATGGTGAGAAGGAAACCTGGTTGGTCATTGCTGGCCCAAATCAGCTTTGCCAAGGTGGCCCTTTGCTTTGTGCTGATGAAGTCCTTGGTGCCTCCAGCCCCAATCAGGCTCGTTGGCTTGCCGTGATGGCCACTTAGGCTGCCACTTTCCTTCCCTGCTGTGTACCACCCCCACCATCAGGTGATGTTGAGCAGAGCTCAGCCATGGTCCTTTCTGCAAGGACAGGATTTCACAGCCCCAGTGATGCTTTCAACCCGAGATGGAAACCTCGCTCCGTGGCGAGGCTCCTGCTCGTATCCTTCGTGCCACTGAAAAGCAGCAGAGTCTCTGATTGAATTAGTGCAGGGATTTAATTTAATCCCCAAATGTCTCTCATTTTAAAGGAGCCTGTTCATTTCCTTCTAGGGCCTTATCTGATGTGGGCAACCAGCAATATTAAGCAGAAGGACTGGACAGATAGGGAGGGGGAGGGCTTTGCAGGGAGAATTGAGGGCTGCATGGGTTTTTCCTCTAATTATTTCATTAAATAATGATGACAGTGATTGCAATACAAATAAGACATAAGCATCATCATTAGAACACGCGCTTGTGCAAATAGCATCCTTGCACGGCAAGTCTGGAAACATTCCCTTTTTACAAGAAGTTACCACAGGGAGAAGGAACAGCCCCAAGGATGGGGTAAACCAGCATTCCCTTTGTGCCTCCCACCAGATCCAGCAGTTTTGGGGATGGGGCAGGTGTCACAGGTGGGGCTGAGCACACGATGGTCTCTGCAGACTCACTGGGGTGGTTGAGGTGACGCTGAATCACTGCCTGTGGTGAGTCCGGCTGGAAGAGGACAGAGTGGGTTTTCTCCAGGCTCATGAGTGTAAAAGGGACCCTTTTTGGCTTGATGAAAAAGGCCAGGGAATCTTTTTGGGAACCCGACCTGTGTTTTGGCCCCTTGGCTCAAGCAGGCACTGTCCAGATGCCCCACGGTCCCTGTGCCACCTCCTCTGTGCAGAGCGAATGGTGCCCAAGCCAGGGCTTAACCCCCCCTCGGGTGTTCCCTGGGGATGACGGTGGGTTTTACAGCCCGGTGTCTCTCTCCAGCTCCCTGGGGATATCCAGTGGTGGGTTATCATCCCCGTGTGCCAGCTCTGCAGGGCAAGTTCAGCAGCAGCCCCCCAGGCGGTCCCAGGGGATGGCTTGCCGGGGTCTGCCATCACGAGCCAGGATCACCGTGAGGATATGACCCCCTTCTGCTCCACGGGTGCCTCTTCCCAATGGGATGTGAGGCTGGATGGCTTTGGTAACTCCAGCTTTCTGGTTGCCTTTGGGCTTGTGAAGATGCTTGGATCTTTTGTGGGGATACAGGGACAATTTTTTCTGGGTGACTTGTTTCCTGGAGCTGTATAATTATAACCCCTGCCCAGTCCTGCAGGGTCTGCATAGGTGGGAATCGCTTTCCGGAGGGAGGATTTTTCTCTGCTTTGGTCTTTCTCCCCTCCTGAGCTGGTTTTGCCCCTTTGGTTTAGATGAGCTCCATGCAAAGGAAAAATCACGTGGAAAAAAGGACCCAGCTCTTTGGCAGGAGGGGGCTCACTGCAGGCTCCCCCTGCTCACCAAAAACCTTGGAGGCTTTTTCCCTTGGGCTGCTCCCTGCTTTTCCCTTTGAAGGGCCTTTCCCAGCTGCAGAAGAAAGCTGACAAAAAACAGTCCTGGAGGCTTAAAAAAAACGAAAGGGGCTGGTAGGAGAGTGGTTGTGGTTTTGCAGGGCACAGGGGGGTGGCCGTGGGGAGTCCCACAGCCCAGGGCACCCGGTCAGGGAGGCAGAGCTGGGCTGAGCTTTGGAATCTGCAGACGGGTAGAGCCCAGCACTTCCCTTCTGCAGTTAATAATTGGATGCAGGAGGGGCCGGAGCTGCTGGATGAGAGCTGCTGGTTTTCTCTGCCGCCCTCAGTGAAGATCTCTGGAGGGCTGAGCCCCCCCAGCAGCTCCCAGGGGGACAGAGGAGCCACCAGGGTAAGGATGATGTTACCAGCTCTGCCTCTCTCTGCCGGGCTGAGCCACTCACCCCCAGACCCCCTGGTTTCCTCCAAACCCACCGGTGTGGCTGGAGCTGGGAGCTCGGTGGCCCCATCCCACTGGTGCCCTGAAGCCACCAGCTCACTGCTGGTGTGGGAATCCAGTGCTCTAGGGATCAGGACCAGGACTGGGTGCTGTGGGAGTGATGGGTGACCTGCCACCATCGGGGGACATGGGGACAATACTGTCCCAGCCCACCGCAGCACTGTTAGGATTGGACAGATTGACGCCAGCCTTGTGGTTGGGGTGGTAGGAGAGGAAAGGCTGCCCAGAAAGGTGGCCACTTTGGGGAGAGATTTGGGGAATTTCTGCCTTCATCCTTCTTTATTTTCTCTTCTGGGCAGATGCTGGAGACAGACGCGGAGAAGCTGGGGCAGATGCACTCAGAGGACAGGAAGACAGCAGCGGGTGATGCTCCTCCAGCTGCAGAGGCACCAGCTCCGGCCGAGTCCCAAGAAGCTCTGGGAGCCACCCAACGTCCTGTCCTGGCCGAGAAGCAGCCGGTGGCCACCAAGAAGGGAGAGGAACAGCCCAGCTCCCTGCCAGCCTTCATCATCCCCGAGTTGCGGCTCGACAGCACCTTCAGCCAGAGCGCGGCGGGCATGGCCGGCATCACCACGGACGGTGAGGAGGAGGATGAGGATGAGGAGGAAGAAGATGAGGATGATGATGATGATGAGGAGGAGGAGGACAGTGATGAGCACTACTTGGAGAGGAATGAGGCGAAGCGCAGCAGCATGATTGAGACGTCGGGGTGTCAGCCCGTCTACACACTGAGCGTGCAGAGCTCCCTGCGGCGCCGGACCCACAGCGAGGGCAGCCTCCTGCAGGAGGCCAAGGGCCACTGCTTCACCTCCGACACCACCCTCAACTGCTCGGACAACCAGGCCACCAAGGGCCACTGGGCCCTGCCCTCCCCCAGGACCCTCAAAAAAGAGCTGGCCAAAAATGGTGGTTCCATCCACCAGCTCACCCTGCTCTTTTCAGGGCACAGGAAGGTACGTGGGCCAGCGCTGGCTCCTGCTTGGCTATGGTGAGGGAGGAGCTCCTGGGGTGGAAGTGTCCCAGCATGTCATCCCTCTCTCCATGGGCACGGCAAAGCTGGCATCTGAGGGGCCAGGAAGGTTTCTGCCGCTGGTGGTCAGCTCTGGGAGGGGCTTAGCCCTCCAGATGTCACCCAGGGGATGTCACCCAGATCCAGTGTGCTGGTGCCATGGGTGGGCATCTCCCACCAGTGTGTCCAGGATCCCATGCCATGGAATCATAGAACCATAGACACACAGAACGGTTTGGGTTGGAAGGGACCTTACAGATCATCCAGTTCTAACCCCTGCCCTGGGCAGGGACACCTCCCACCAGCCCAGGATGGAGCAACCCGGCCCATCCTGGCCTTGAATCCCTCCAGGGATGGAGCAACCACAGCTTCTCTGGGCAACCTGTTCCATGTCCTGGAGAACTGTTACCTGCTGAGACCAGTGGAGACCGGTCCACTTGGGTGTCTGTAGTCACAAAGAGCTGCTTGAGGTGACAGGGACAGGGAAAAGCCAGGCTCCAGAGAGCCTCTGGTGACAAAGAGTCTGTGGTGTCCTCAGGGGTGCCAGGAGCAGTGTGGGTTTCTGCTCCGGCCTCTTTGCAAGGTTTTGAATGTCATTGGAGGGGTCTCAGAGAAGGCTTGAGGTCAGCAGTGATTTCTGACCCCGAGGCACAGGAAGGAGGAGCAGTGGATGCTGTGGGCCACCTTGCAGAGCGCAGGACCACCTTGCATGCTGCTGCTGGGGGCCAGCTCCTGGGCAGGAAAGGCTGGTACAGAGCCCTGCATGGCATCAAGCAGGGCAGCACGATGGGGTTAAACCCATGGTGGGGTTAACCCTCTCCCTGACAGGTTTGTGCTGCTTGAAAATCCACCTCTGATGCTTTTTCCTGGAGCACTTTTTGGGCTCAGAGTCCCAAAAAGCTGGTAAGAGCTCTTGAGAGACCAGTCAGATGGGGGCTGCTGTGCAGAGGGGCAGCCCAGACTCTCCTGGAGGCTGATGCCAGCGATTGTGGGTGAGGGGGGGGGGTTGAGATTCCTTCCCAAGTTCTACCAAGACAGGACACCTTTGTGGTCGGGACGCACGGATGGCAGGGAGGTGGTGGCAGTGGCAGTGCCTGCTGAGTGTCCCGTTGGGTCTGGCAGTGAGGAGTGTCCTGGAGGGAGGTTTCAGAGTCTCTGGGAGGGGTTTCAGAGTCGGTGTGAGTGGGCTGGGAGCGCGCAGCCCTGCGGCTGGGACCGGGCAGGCTGCCTGCTCCTGCCGGGGGGAGACCTCCCTGGGGGGGAGAATGGGGACCCCCAACTGCACTTTCTGTGTGGATGTGTTTCAGCGGGGGCGAACTGAGCTCCTCCTGCATTAAACTGCTCTGCAATGAGACTGGGAGGGGGTGGGGGTGTTTTTGGGGCAGGGACCGGCCAACTGGGGACAGTGTGGCTGCGGGATCTCCTGGTGCTCCCAGTCCTCCCACAGCTCTGACTGGTTCTGTCTGCCCAGTGCCTTAACCCCTGCCCATCTGCCCTCCTGGGGCACCCCTGCCTGCCCCATTGCCCTGCCAGCCGAGGGACTGAGGCTGCCCACAGGCAGGGGAGCTGGGCAGGGTGCTGGGCCACCCCGAGCAGGGGGTTTGGGCTACTGTCATCCCCCTGCCTACCCTTTGGAGGGGCTTTTGTTGGGCTGTGCCTTTTGAGTTGTTCACGGAAGGTTTCGGGAGCGGGGCACTGGTGTACGGTACCCACATGGATCCCCTCCAGCAGCAGCACCCATGGGTGACACTCGCAGCTGGGTGATCCCTGCAACCGGTGGCCTCAGTGGCAGGTCCAGAGCATCCCTCAAAGGTGCTGTTTATCTTTTCCCATCAGGGAGCGTTTCAGAGGGGCTCATTTTCTTGGCCCTTTTAACGCCCGGTGTGCCTCCCTTCTCCCCTCCTTCCCAGGAGGTCGGGGCTGGGAGGTGGTTGTTTTAAGGGTGTTATTGTGACCGGGGGTGCTGGGACTCCTCGGGCGAGCTCTGCTGCTGCCTTTTGTCCCCGAGTGCCGCGGAGCCTCTCCGGACAATGGCAGGAAACGTGCTCCGGCTGCGTGTCGCCCCGGCCAGCCCGCCTGCCGGGGCCCTATCTGCTCGGGGAAGGTGCTTTGTGGGGGCTGCATTGTTTGGGGCCGATAAACTCCGGAAACATGAGTGCAGAATGGAAGGAAGTGTCAAAAAGCCTCGAGCCTGGGGCCTCGGGGCTGTGCAGAGCGTTCCCACGGCACGGCCCGGGGGGCGGAGATCCCAGAAAGCACCTGAACCCCCCCCCCCCGCCCTGGAGTGTGGGGGTGAGCTCGGGGTGGGATCCAGATGGATGTGTGGGGCTGGCTCTGAGCATCTTCCAGTCTCATTCAGTAACGGGTGAATTACTGAAGCCCCTGAGCTATGGTGGTCCCTGGGGTCACCATGCCTGGTGCCAGGCTTCGTGGCTCGGAAGCTGCACTGGTGCATCTGGTGTCCCCAGGCTGTCCCAGGGCGCTGGTTGGGGAGTGCAGCCCTCTGGGTGCTCCTTGGACTTGAAAGTTGCCATGATATGATGAAGTTATGGCTGAACTGCTCTGATTTTTCCTGCCTGGGGACTGCTGGGGGACCCCTGATTGATTTTGGGTGCCCAGCCTGTTACTGGGGGGACAAGGTGCTCTGCAGGCTGGGAAAGGGGTCCCTGTGCCCACTGAAGACACCAGGAATAGGAGCACTGGGAATGAGGGTGCAAATATCTTTCCCAGAGGAGGTACCACTCTCAGCATCTTGTGCCTGGGATGGTACCTGGGCCACCAGCTGTGGCATCTCCTGAGGTGCTCCAGGAATGCCACGGGCTGAAGGTGGCACAGGACAGTGGGGGGGAGGCAGGTTGTCCCATTGCATTGCAGCAGCCAGCTGTGGTTGTGGGGAAGGAGCCCTGTGGATGCCGTGGCTCTGGGCTGCATGGATGGTCTGGGGGACCACAGGGGACACTGGCAGGGCTGGCTGGTGACACTTTGAGTGTCACTGTGGGCATGCACTGGCAGGATGATGCAGATGCTGTTTCTTTCTCCCCTCCCTGCAGCTGAGTGGAGCCGATGCTGAATGCAGCTGTGACGAAGGGGACGAGACCTCCCGCAAGAAACGGAGCAGGAACCTGTAAGTGTCACATCGTGGTGGCATCAGAGAGTACCAGGGCTCTTTGCTGGAGACAAACACCTGGTGGTCCAGGTCCAGGGACTTGGTCCGGGCAGCCCTTGGGGTCCCCCTCGTTCCTCCAAGCTTTTCTGTGCAGAAGGCAACAAAGACGCCCGTGAACTGAGGTCTCACTTCGGACGGGGAGTCGTGATTTTTGGGGAAGGGGGTGCACAGCCCGGCAGGGAGCTTTGAGAGAGGAAGGAGCCAGCTCTTGCTGGTGGTACGGGGAGAGCAGGCTCCAGCGGCGCTGGGTTCAGGGAGAGGACATGCCAGTGGTGAAACATGAGCTGGGGGCCTCCTTCCCCAGCCCAGAGCCGGGAGGAGGAATGGGGAGGTTTCCCACCACTGGACAGGCTGCAGCCCCCACGGCACGGGCAGCGTGGTGGGACCACCAAGCTGGGGATGCTGGCAGCCCCTCCGCCTCTCCCGGTAAGGCTTTGGGGGCACGACAATGTGGGTCTGGGCAAGGACGAAGTAGCCGTGGCCTTTGCCACCAGCGCAGCTGCAGCTGGGTGGGGGGAAGCGCGGTGGGGCTGAGCCAGGGTCTTTTGGAACCAACCGCCTCCGTTCCTCGCCACGGGGGTGTCACGGCCACGGGGATGCCCGGGATGCTGGGTCTTTTTCCCCCAACTCCACGTGGCCGGGGGCAGGTGGAGAAGCCGCACGTGGTGGGAGTGTGGCTTCTCCGCGTGTGCCGGTGGCCAGCAAGCGGCACTGTCGGCCCGCACGCTTCCCGGCCACGGCTGCCTATTTTTAGCCCTTTTTATTATTTCCCCTCCCCAACACTTGAAATTAAAATGAATCCCTGCTGCAGGGACGTCCCCCCCTCCCTCCCTCCCTCCCTCTGCGTGTCCCTGCTGCGGCACAGAGCCGGGGGGGGAATCAGGCTGGCGGGGGGAGGGAAGGAAGGAGGGGGGGGTACAGCCACCCCCAGATTAGCGGGGTCAGGGGCGGTTGCAGAGAGGGTTTTCTCCTCACCTTGAGCCGGCAGCGGATGCGCTGGGGAGCCTCTCGGCACCGCACCGGCCGGCTATTGGCTGTGCAGCCCGGTTGCCAGCCGTCCGCCGAGAGTATTTATGGTGCAAGTGGCTGGGGTTTGGCACTCGCCTCCCCCCCCGAACCCCGGCAGGCTCTGCCGGCCCTCCCCGCTCGCCGGCACCCCCCGATGTACCACGCCATGGTGGACTTTTCTGAAAAATACCTGGAAAGGTAGGACTCGAGCTTTCCTGCGGGGAGAGGCGATGCGCTTCGCAGGGGATGGTGTGGAAGCGATGCAGGGCGATGGGACTGGACATGGCCTGGTGGCTGTGGCAGGGCACCGGGTGCAGGTCACTTTATAGAGGTGACTCTTCTCAGAAAACCAGCTCTTTCCTATGAAATATAATTTTTGGCGTGGCACTTTTTACTGCAGGTCGGCCGCAGCTGGGGGCTGTGTGTGCCTGCAGCTGCTGCAGCCCGGTTTCATGCCGCTCGCTATTTATTTACAAGAGAAGCAGCAGATTTTAAGTTGATGCTTGCTGGCATGTCCCAGCTGGCAAATCTGCCCATGGGCCACGGTCACCTGTGCTCCCCTGCGCTGGGGGTGCAGGTCAAGGCAGCCCACACCTGCTGGGGACACTCACAAGAGCTTTCCAGAGCTTTTGAAAATCTCTGCTGGAGCTGCTAAACTGGGAAGGCTGCTAAAATTGTGGTTGGGGGCTGAGTGGGGTGTCCCATCCCGTGTGGTGGCTGCTCCTCAGCTGCTGGTGGGGCCGCCAGCGGGGTGACAGGAGGGAGGTGGGGTTGGGAGCCTGAGGCTCCGTGTTTGGATCCGCTTTTCCCACGTTAGCGCTGAGTCCCTGGCAGCAGCGGGACCCGTGTCCTGTGGGGACCACAGCCCAGGTGATGCAAAGGCAGCAAAAACCTCTGTGCCCCCCCATGAGGGTACAGACAGCACCAGGGACTCTAAAATCCTTCCCTGGCTCAGGGTGCTCAGCACCGTGCAGGACTGAGCCCTGTGGTTGTCGCGGATAATTTTTTCCCAGTGGATGGCTGTATTTTACCCTCCCGGGACTGGGGAGATCTGTGGGTCCAGATGGCATCGCTCGGGGTGGGGTACATACTTTGAATCCCCCCTTTGCCCTTCCTGTCCCCAGCCAGCCCTGGGCATGGCTTGGCCAGGCAGAGGTGGCTCCCCCGAGCATCCCCTTGTGCAGACCCACTGGTGTGGGGGTGGTGGGAGGTCGCAGTGGGGTGGCCTGGCCATGCCTGTCCACCTTGGTGGCACCACCAGCCTTGGTGCAGGGTGAGCATCTCACACCACCCTGCGTGTCCCCTGCACCCCTTCATGCTGCGGTGTCATGCAGGGACCGTGCCACGAGGGGACAGCATCCTCCACGTCTGTCCTCACTGTCACCTCTTCCACCTCCCGCTCCCCTGCCCTGGCCCCCGGGCAGTCCCCCCCCAAGCAGGCTGGGGCTGGGCTGGAGGTCCCACTGCCCCCCGTTCCTATGGCACTTGCCAAAAAATCTGTGTCTCACTTCATCCTGGTGGCAGTTCCCTGGGGGAAGCAGGAGCCCTGTATCCAGGGGTATGTCCATCTGTCTGGGCACAGTGGAGCAGGGACCCGTGCGAGGTGGCACCACAGGGTGTCTGCGCCCCAGTGCCCCCCAGTGTCACGCTTTGCCCGTCCCAACCACCCCCTTATGGGGACGTCCCCCTGGCTGTGCCCCTCCTGGACCGGCACCGAAGAGGTGTGAGCATCAGCCTGTCACCCGTGGGCTCCCGTCCATGTCCCCTCAGGGGGGACACGGTGAAATGCTGCTGTCCCCTCTCAGCCCCACCGCCAGCCCCACTGCCTTCCCCGGGATCATCTACAAACAACCCTCCTAAATCCCAAACCGTGATTATTTTCCCCGCCGTCTCTTGAAAGGCCCCACTCTCCGCCCCTGGGGCGCTGCTTTTCTTTTTCCCCACCTTCCCTCCAAGTTTCCCCAGCAACGGGACGGGGACGTCCCAAATAAGCGTCGGGGCTGACACAGCCTTTACTCACTCCCTGGCCCCTCGTCCACCCCACGCTTGGATTTAAAGCTTCTCTGGGCTGAGCCCTCCCACTTCCGCGCTGGCCGCACCGGGCGGGAGCGCGGCATCGAGCTGGCGTCAGAGCAGCCGAGCCTCTGGCCGCGCCGGTCGCGCCAGCAGCTGCTGAAGGGGGCTCGTCCCGGCCGCCATGCCCTTCTTCCGTGACCTCTCCAAGCCCCAACCGTTGGAGTTTCACGCGGAGATGCTGCTGGGCGTGCAGAGACCCCACAATGGCAGCCTGCAGCGCCGGCACACCATGAAGGAGTAGGTGGTGGGAGAGGGGCGATCTTCTTCCCAGCGATGTTCTTCCCGGGTGGCTGGGTGTTCCCCCCTCCTCACCCCGACCCCTCGCCCGCCTCCTAAAACTTGTTCTTCCTTCCAGAGCCAAGGACATGAAGAACCGACTGGGGATTTTTCGGCGGCGAAACGAGTCCCCGGGGGCCAACCCCTCCGGCAAGTTGGACAAAGTGCTCAAATCTCTCAAGTAGGTGCCACGAGCGGGTGGCGCGGGGACTGGGGGCTGTGGGGGCTTGGGGACGAGCTGTGGTCGGGCTGAGCATCACCTCCAGGGAGGTGGGGGTCACCCTGGTTGGGGTGGGCAACCAGTTTGGGTTTTTTTTTTATACGGAGGAGCATTAAGAACATTTGTTGGCTGTGGATTCCCCCCCAGGTGGGTGGGAGGACCGTGCCCAGGAGGCAGCACGGTGGCAGCTCGGGCTGGAAATTTCCCTGATGGCTGCTTTCTCCTGGTGCCTCTATGGGAAACTTTAACTGGCCGGAGGATGGTTTGAAAAACCACTTTGCTCTGGAGAAGCTCCAGCAGCCGGAGACGAGCTCTCGTGCCCGGTGGCTCATCCAGCTGCTTGAACGGGGAGGCTGAAATCCCCGCAGCCTCCTGAGGATTGCCCGGAGCTTTCCCAGCTCTTCCTCAGAGACCCCAAGCAGCCCAGCTGCCCGCACAGACCTCCTCAGAGGGGATTTTCTTTCTGCCAGTCTAAAGGCAGAGGTTTGGTTCCAGCAGAGCCCCTGTGGTGCTGCCAGGTGCCGAGCCTGGCTCTGCCCATGGACCCTCCGGCAACACCGGTGCCGGTTTGGGAGCCGAGCCCGGCCCCGTTGGGGCACTCACGGGTGCTTCATCAGCTGGAAATGTTTTGCTCGTGCTACGTTGGAGCAGACAGAGGATAGGGCTTTCGTGGCTTCATTTTTCCAACAACACTGTCCTTCTCCCACAGGCCCACTCCTGAGGAAGCTCTCAAGTGGGGGGACTCCCTGGAGAAGCTGCTGCTGCACAAATGTAAGTGTTTGCCCCTCTCTTCCACCTCCGTTTGCTGCTGGGGGAATACTCAGACACGTGCATGGATAAAGCTGGGATTTCCTCTCTTAATTCCTTCCGGTGTTTGGGGGTAGACAAAGAAAAATGAGGCTGCCCTTTGGCTGCGCCCCTCCTGCTCCTGCCTGGCCTGGGTGGAATTTGGAGATGGGGCTGGAGAGAGCCATGGTTTGGGGCTGCAGCCCCCCTCTAGCTTTGGGGGGAAAAGGCAGCAATTTGGGTCTCCACCCCATTCGGAGCTGTGCAGTGGGTCAGGAGCAGCTTTAGACTATTCCCCTGGGGTACACCTGGGCCACCCCACATCGTGGTCACATCCTACACCCCGGACCCCATAGGGATGTCCTCTCCCCATTGTTGCCCCTGCTCCAAGCCCAGCCTCTCTCTCTTGGCTCTCCATCCATGCAACTGGGCTGAGGACTCTGGATTCAGCACATGGATGGCTTGTGTCACCATGCTTCAGCTGGCAATGCCATTACTGCCTGCTTTGCCCGAGGGCTCACAAGGGGACAGTGTGGGGAGGTAGTTCAGGTTGCACCTTCTCCAGGAGCTGAGGGTCTCTGTCCCCACAGACGGACTTGCCGCCTTCAGGGCCTTCCTGCGCACCGAGTTCAGTGAGGAGAACCTGGAGTTCTGGCTGGCCTGCGAGGAATTCAAGAAGATCAAGTCCCAGTCCAAGATGGTCTCCAAGGCCAAGAAGATCTTTGCTGAGTACATCGCCATCCAGTCCTGCAAGGAGGTGAGGGCTGGACCCCCTGCTGGTGTGTGGCTCTGGGGCACGGTGGCCGTGTGGGGAGCTGCTCACCAGCCCTGGTCTCTCTGCCCGCAGGTCAACCTGGATTCCTACACCCGGGAGCACACCAAGGAGAACCTGCAGAACATCACCCGCAGCTGCTTCGACCTTGCGCAGAAGAGGATTTATGGGCTCATGGAGAAGGACTCCTACCCCCGCTTCCTCCGCTCTGACTTGTACTTAGACATAATTAACCAGAAGAAAGCCAGCTCCCCACTGTAGACCCACGGACTCTCTCGGGGCAGGCTGGGAGCTGTGTGTTTACATGAAGTTGGGTGGCGGGGGCCTTCCTGGGGGGTGGCGGGAGCCTGCCTCCCCGCTGCCATTCCTGCCCCCGAGCCATCTCCCTGCAACGGAGGGGTGTGGGGCAGCTGAAGGCACCGAGCACGAGGCCGAGGGGACCAACAAGCCCAGCAGTCTGGTACTGCTCCATCGCCCCGTCTCACCATGGCTGGTACGACACCTTCGGGGTGACTCCGGTGGGGATTTTAGCCAGGAGGGAAGCTCCCACAAGACTACTGTGAAGTGAAGCACCCGAGCTGGAAGGCGATGAGTGATCCCAACTCGGCGAGGAGGAGGAGGAGGAGGAGGAGGAGGAGGAGGAGGACGTTTATGCAGGGTTCTGGCAAGGGGACGACAGCACCGACGTGAATATCTTCCCTGGATAAAAGCTTTCTGAACTGGACCAGCCCCACGATGCTGCTCTGCTTCCCCGCGCTGTCTCGCAGGAGCCCGGCGCTTCCTTTGCTCGTGGCGGGTCCCCCCGGGAGCAGCAAACGCCAGGTCCTTGCCCTGTGCTGGGGGGGGGTGCAAACCAACCGCCTCCCACTCCCACCCCTGGTTTATTTATTGACCTCCTATAGCTGGACGCGTTGCTGTGTAATAGGAAATCCTCGTGTCCTTTCCTATTCTGAAATTACAAGTGCAATATTTGTGTGTGTCGCGGCGGAGTTCTCCGGTGGAGTGGATGCCTTTTTTGTTTTGTTTTGTTTTGTTTCTTTTTGTTTGTTTCTTTCTTTTTTTTTTTTTTTCCTTTTCTGAGTGCGTATTTTCTAAGTTAGCAGGTTTTATCTGACAAAACGCGTTCCCTGGCAGCGGGCCGCTGGGGGAGCCTGGGTGTATATATCATGCCCTGACGACGGAGGGTTTGGTGACGGAGAAAAAGCAGCTCTGTGAATCAGAGGCTCTCCTTACCCTGGATAACAATATTGTGTTGTGAGAAGCAGGGGTTGTTGCTGGACCTGGCCGAGCTGGACAGACTTGCCTGCCTCCAGGCGCCCGGTTTACAGTGCGAAGCATCTCTGCAGCTGGCAAAAAGTACATTGTCATGGTCATAGGTAAATAAAAGGAGAATATAATTTCTTGTAGCTGCCTTTTCTTCGTGGAGTATTATTTGGTGCCGGGCTCCCCTGCCTCAGCGAGGAGTGTGAAATCCTGTTACTGCGTGGCTAAAGATGGGAAAATCCAGTTGCGTGGGGTTTTGGAGCTGGTTTTTTTTGTGAGGGAGCAGCTGCCAGCCCCGGTGTAACCCTGCAGGAACGCAGAAAGATTTGCCCAAAATGAGACTGTTTCCAGGGGGTTAGAATTTCTGTTTGAGCGCGGTGGGGACATGAACCTCTGGACATGGAAATGCCCAGAAACACAAGTGACCCAGTGCAGCTCTGGGTCCCTCTTGGGACACACCAAAGGAAACAGCAAAGAGCCCAGTGGTGCTAGTTCAGGTCCCAGTTGCAGGGCTTGGCAGGGCTGCTCCTTCCTCAGCTCTGGGGTGTGATGAAAACCTTTTGCAAAGGCTGTTGGTGGTGCCTTCGGTAGCTGGAATGTCCTGAGCCAGTCACCTGCTGGTGATCAGCCTCAGAAGGGTCAGAGATGTGGTTACGCTGTCGCAGGGCTGTGACCTGGGGTGGCACCATGTGGAGGTGCTGGTGGCGATGCCCAGGGGTGGGGGTGCTGCCCCAGCAATCCCACCCGAGCACAGCTTTCCCTCGCAGATAGGGTCTCATCTGGGAAACTGTGTTTCCCTCCTTAAACAACCAGCAGGTGATGGCTGGGGGGAAACTGAGGCAGGCATGAGAAGGACCCCTTAGGGGCTGGCTGGAGGCAGCAAGGCTGGAGGGACACCTGTGTGGCTCTCCAGGAGATACTTGTGCCCCCTGGGGTGGAGGCTCATGGGCTGGCATCCCACCTGCGACCTGATCACCAACCCCAGAGCTGCTGGGACCCAGCGGGTTGGTGGTGCCACAGTCACCCCAGTTGGCTCCCCCAGGCCAGACCGTCCTCTTTCTCCCAACGTTGCTGAGAGCCTTCCCCTCCTTCCTTCCCAGCCGGGAGGATTTCCCTTCAATTCTGGCCTCGACACAGATTTTCTTGCCTTTTCCCCTCTGTCTCCATCACCCACATGCTCTTGGCCTCCCCTCGGTCTTGTCCCAAGCCATCAGTGTCAGGAAGCTGTTATTGCGGGGTCACTTCACTGCCCCAACACTCCTCCCTGTCCCCAGGGGCAGGATGTGGGGGACCTGGCTCGGGGGTTTTGTGGGTTCCAGGCAGCTTGGTACCTGCATCACCTTCTCTCTGCCCTGAACCCTGGGTCCGGCGAACCCTCCTGTGGCTGTTGGTGGTGCCCAGGAGCACCCACCCCAAAAAAAAACATGCCTGGTTTGGAGCCTCTGACTTGAACCTCTGACCAGAACCCCTCTGGCCGGGCAGGCAGCGAGGGCTGGAGCTGCAGTGTGGGAATCTGCTGCCCAGCTTTGGAAAAACACAAGTGCCCTCCCCACAGACAGTCCCTGCAGGGGACAGGGGCACCTGGTGGGTCCAAAAGGCAGAGAAATGGAGACCTGAGGTGACAGCGTGGAGAAAATGGAAATAGCCCCACGTGAGCAAGAGAAATTTGGCCACTGCTGTAACAGAATTTATTGCTGGTGTGAGTCACTCTGCAAACACCGTCCCCGCACGCCTGGGAGGGGTTTGATTTCTAGGAGAGGCAGGGCTGGGGTGGGAGGTGGAGATACCGGGTGCTTGTCCCATGTTCTCCCAGGACAAGTCTCATCATGGACCCTGCGGTGACACCGGAGCCACAGCTTTGTCCCCTCTGTGCCACCTTCTCCAAGACTTTGCAGAGCGAAGGGTACGGAGAAACGTGGAGCATCTGGATGGGGGTTGGATGGGGGTTGTCAGCTCATGGAGGGGGGTTTGTTCTGTGGGAACGTTGGTCAGGATGGAGGTACAGCCCCACCACCCGAGGAGCTCCCTTTGCAGAGGGAATTAGGGGCCGGGGAGCTGCTGGGGCTCTTATGAGGGTGTTCACAACACCAGCAGGAGGGGGACAGAAATGTCCTTGTTTGGTGCAAAATAAGATGCCCAGGATGAAATCACACCAGGCTGCAAGGGATGTAAAGAGAAGAAATTACTGAGTTGTCAATGCCAATGGGAAAAGCCTGGGCAACAAAAATGGGAATTGGGTATTCCTAATTCCTAATTTGAGGCACAACCTCAGACCAACCAGGATTGCTGTCACCCAGAGGGATGTCCCCAGGGCAGCAACGCTGAAATCACGGCTGGGGGTGGTATGTGTGTGTCTCCTGGTTGGAGATGGCCTTGGGGAGGGGACGAGTGCCCTTGTGCGGAGAAAAAGCCATTACCTGTGCCCAAGCCAGTGCCACCAAAGGCATGGAAATGGCATGGGATGGTGACAGCAGGAGCTGCTGCTGGTCTGGGGCTCATCCTAAAGCCTGTTTGTGTGTGTGTGTGTGTGTGTGTGCAGGCAGCTGCCTGTGGGCATCCCTGCTGCCACCCTCCCATTTGCCACAGCGGCCCAAGGCAATTTCCCAATGCGGAAACCGGTGCCTTCCCAAGTGGGGAGGATGCTGCAGGGGGCCTTATCTCAGCAGATAACGAGGATTTATCTCGGGGATGGAAATTAGTGGTTGCTCTGTTGCAGGCAGCAGCAGCTCAGCTGTGTTTGTCCTGCGCAAACAGGGGAAAGTCCGGGTGGGCGCGGGTGTTCCCGGGCCCTTCCCAGGACCAAGCTCACCAAGCCAACGGCAGCCACGAGGCAAAGTGCTCCGGGGAAGGGGCTTACATGGGAAAATGGGAATAACAATCACCAGGAAGTGCTGAATGGAAGTTCAAAAAAAATGCTGTGACCCCATCGGTGAGAAAGATTAAGACTGCTGGGAAAAATGTTCTAAGGTGATACGTTTAACATCCCCAGACCTTCGGGGACAAGGAGGATGAACCAAAATGTCTTTGAGAGGTAGATAAATCACTGGCCTGAACCAGGTGATGGCCCTTGACCCTCCAAGTGTCCCTCAGCTCTGTATTTCATCACCTTCCTATAGTAGGAGCTGTATCATTGGGATCATCTGTGATTTACAAAAGCCAACGAAGTTCTGAAAACAGCAGCTACGTGAAAATACAGTTTGAGTTGCCAAGAGCATCCAAGAGCACCTCTTGGATGAAGACTTATTGGGAACAGCCTGGGTGTCCCACGCTGGAGTTTTGTCCCCTCGGCCAGCACTGGTCCTGACCCGCACACAGCCCAGTGGCCGCAGCGTCTGAGCAGCACTGGGGTCACAAGGGGGGGGTCTCTTTTCAGAGCTGGCTGGCAGCCCCAAGTGTAAAGCCTTTCTCAAGTTTCTGTAAAAAATGAAAAGTTGGCCTTTTTTACAGGTGTGCACTGTGTCCTGGGACACTCCAGCACCGCACAGCCTTTACTGGGCTTTTCCAAGGCACCCATCCTGGAGTGTAAACTTATCCAAATAAACATAACTTTCTGCTGAACAAAATAATTCCTTGGACCCCTCATTAGACAAAAATTCTCAGAATAGAAACAAGGCTACTTTATAGCCATAGACTAAACATAGCTCAACAGCTAGATATTGAAACTGCAGACACAAGAATTCCCCTGCCCTGGTGAAAGAGCTGACTTGCTCTGCAAGTCAGAAAGTTACTGAGCCTTATCAGGAGCAGAGCGAGCTCTTCTTTGGGGAGCTGAGATGCCCAGAAGCTGGATGGAGACACCCAGCCTTTGGATGTCTGCACGGCGGGGCTGGAAATCGGGGTTGGTCTGTGTTTGTTTGGGGACTTTTCCTTCCCCTGTGTTTGATAAGGGGTCACAGAATCAGGTTTGAGTTGGAAGGGACCTCGAAGAACATCCAGTTCCAAGCTCCTGCCCTAGACCAGGTTGCTCTGTTGAGGGGTGTCCCTGCAGGGCTTTGGGGGGGTCTCCCACTCAGTGCTGTCTTTCTGGGGTTTCATCCAGCCCAGGGGAGCCACACACAGCGATGCCCTTCAGATGCATCCTTGAACCGGGGCTGTAAGGACAAGTGCCACCAACCTCTGTGGCTGGCATTAGCAATGCCACTCCTAAACAATCCCAGGGAGTGAAGGAGGAGAAAATAAAGCGCCTCTGAAGTGAAAATAAAACCAGGCAGACTCAGATGCTGTCTGTCAAGGAAATAAAATAAGCCCGGCTCAGCTGGGCTGCTGCCAGGACAGGAAATCCAGCGGCAGTGAGTCCCCTGGGTGCCGCTAACTCATTGGGGAAGCATTGTTATGACCCTCTCATTGCTCATTTTGTGATTTTTCTCTGCATCATTTCTACCAAGCTCATCCAGCTCACACATTCCCCCGTGCTGGGGAAGGAAGCAAATAATGCCGAGTCCCGGCCGGCCTTGAGGCACTGGGGGAGGCTGGAGAAAAGGATGGTGAAAAATGCTTTCCTTTGTTTCTGAACAGATCTTCAAAGCAGTGACACAGAGGGAGGATGAGGAGGGAGACCCACCACTGGCATCCCCCACCTGGCTTTGGGTCCCACTGAGCTGGGCATGGGGCTTGGGCAGAGCAGGTGGTGATGAACTGGATTCTCACCTTGAAAAGACTCAGGACCCTTCGTCTTCCCTGCCTTCCTCACTTGACAGAGGGCGAGGAAGGGGGCAGCGGGGGAGAGGGAGAAGAACCAAGCAGCAGCAGGTGGGGACTGGGGATGGGGTGTTTGCATAGGAGCCATTTGCAAGTAATTTCTTGTCCCTTCCTGAACTAATAGGGCAATTATTTCAGAAGGACACACGTGTTTCTCATGGAAAGTTCCACCCAGCCCGTGCGTCAGTTCTTCAGTGTAGCAGCCCCCATTCTCCCTAACACAATCACAGTTTCTAGACAAAGACAAGGGGGTGAAACCTTCTGCTCCTGGGACCAGGGGTGGCAGTGACCGGTCACAGAGCACCAGACAAAACTCCTGGTCCAGGGCAAATCCACAGCTCAGCAGGAAACGGGCTCACGTGTCGAAAGCTGAGCTGCAAAGCCGAACACCGCTCTGCTCTTTGACGTAGCTCCTGTGTTTGACACAAGATGTTTGGATGAGTGCATCTGATTTTGTACCCCGTTCCCTCCAACCAGCTCAAGAGGGATGGAGAGAAATTGGAACAGGTCCTGCAGAGGCTACTGAGGTAGTGATGGACCTCAGACACAGGATCGATGGGGAGGGATGGAGTCTAACAGCCTCCTACAACTTTGGGAAGGATGGCTACAAAGGTGATGAAGCCAAACTCTTCTTGGTAGCGCCAGGTGACAAAATAAGGGCTGACAGCCACAATGTGTGAAAACTTTCAGACATTCAGCTTGGACAACAGGAAAAATATTTTCATTGTAAGGCTGATGCAGTAGAAAAACAGGCCCACACAGAGAGGTAGGGAGTCTCCATCACTGGAAGTGGTCCAAACTTGACCAAAGTCATGGCTGACCTGACTGGATGCTGGTGATATTCCTGGTCTGAGGGAGGGTGGGACAGGAGACCCCCAGGATGTACCCCTGGCACACCGAGGAGTCTGCCCTCACCTTGCTGGTGGACAAGGGTAATGACTTTGAGGACAGAGGCACGGAGCCCCCTGAAGATGTGCAACAGAGGGGCAGCAGGCCAAAGTCCACCAGGAGCGGTGGAGATGAGTCTTGTGTGTTTCTACAAGAAAAAAAATAAAATTCTGTGGCTTGGAGATGCGCCCATTGTGTTAATGGTGGTGCTGAGGAAAGAGCTCCTTCCTTTTGCCCTCTGATCAGCTCTGAAGCTGTTCAGTTCTGGGTCCAAGTGGAGAGTTGAGTCCCAAAAACTGTGCTGGGCTGTGGGATGGTGATGTGGAGATCAGGATGACATCACTGCTGTCTCCAGCTGCCCTGTTCCCTTGCCTGGGCAAGATCATCTCCCTGAATGGTGTGACTATAATGTTTTGATTTCCAGATTACCCCGTTTTCCAGTACTAATTTTTAAAATCGTGGTTTTGGCCCCACAAACATGCAAATTATCCAATGCCTGAGCAGCACCCTGATAACTGTGTAGGGATCACACATGGGATGGGGATGATAATGGCTGGCTATTGCCCAACATATTTTATTTGATTTGTTATTCAAATGCAAACAATTGGCTTAATTAACTATATAGGCTTTCAGGGAACCAAAGTGGTGTTGCAGGTAGGAAGTCTGATAAGTTAATGCAGCCATCTTTCCTTTTCTAAAATAAACAGGGAGGAAGGAAGTAGGATGGTAGTTCTTGCAAATCATGTTTTAACATAGTGTCAACTTTTATGGCTAAGCCATAAAATAGTAGTTCCTGAAGCGCTGGCACAGCATTAATTAGATGAGAATTATGGGCATGCTCATTACTGCAGCTTCATTACAACCCAGGAATTGACTCCAGCAATGGGTGTAGCGGGTTCAGCTGTGTCTGCCCTTGTTTGCTGCCGGGTGTCCACACGATGGGAAAGTTATTTCCCAGGAGCACTCCCCGCTGCTCTGCGTGCACTTCCCACCAGCTGAGGGTCCATCCAGGGTGACCACGAGAGCCTAGACCATGTTCTGGACATGTCCATGCGGACAGTTTTGGGATGCTTTGGATGTGAGAGCAGTTGCAGACTGATCTCTCACAAGGCAATCCCTCTTTCCCACCTCTTCCCTGTGCCTGAGGAGCAGATTTAGGGCCACCACTTGAAGAACTGGAGAGTTCCCAGCTTGGACCTGCTGATCCATTGCTGCAGCCAAAAAGGCTTCAAGGGCATCAAACCCTCATCAGAGGAGCATTTTAGAGGGATGAAATTTTACTGGGAAATGTAGTGGCCCTTACTGGGCCTCATTCAGACACACTCCCATTGTCCAGAGCATGCAGGTCCCCATCTGAGCTGGTCAACCAGAAACCTCTGTGCTCTGCTGAGAGAAACATGTCCCATGAGAGAGTTATTTAGTGCCCTGCAGTCACCTATCTAAGAGGAGGTAACTAATGTCCTGATGTGGTGCTTTGGCCCCACAGACCAGGACAAGAGCTTTGAGTTCTGAATCCAGAGAGGCAAAGTTCTCCATGGAAGGTGGGAAGATGCTTCTCTTTCTGGACACGCTGGTTTGTGGAAGTGATTCTATTCCCTGTCAGTAGCCTGAGCACTGGTGAGTGTGTCAGACACTGTAGATATTTTGCAGGCTCTAAAGACCACTCATGGTGGGTCTGCTTTCTGGGTCCTCTTGCTCTGTTCATCTCCTCCATTTCTGGGAATGACTGAAGCTCCCACTTGCTCTCTCAGAAAATTTAGCTGTTTTTTTACCCTCAGGTTCTTGTCCTCCTCCCACCACTTTCATTTCTGGGGCGGTATTTTTGAAACCATTGAATAATTGTCCTCATGCTTGGCTTGAAATCCCCAGTTTATGACCCCACGGGAGGTGCTCCATGCCAGGACTTGCTTTGCTCACCTTGGATCCAGGGAGCTGAACCAAAGGGCTCCTCTGGCTAACAGCCCTTTCCCACATCACGTGGCCATCACAGTCCCCACCTGGGACCTGGACTGGGGCCAGATGGGTGATCTTTATTCTGCAGCTTTGTAATTGCCCCCTGCCTGACGCCACATCCCTGGGGAGTAATTTTAAAGTTGGGGGTTTTTTTGTTTGGTTTTTTTTGTTTTCCTTTTTTTTTTTTTCTATCATTGCTCTTGATTTTCAAAGGCACGTGGCCAGTTGTCCGTGTGGCATCACGTTGGCTCCCCGTGTTTGAGCCTCCAGACTCACGCTGCTGCTCCTTGTCTGTGTCTGACTGCTCTGCACAGAGGGGGTGGCTGCCGTGTGGTCCATGGGGTTTCTCCTCTTCTTCCTCCTCCCTGGTCCTCCTCACCCTGCCCAGCACACCTTGCTGCCCCTGCCTGCCTTCCTCCTCCACCTCTGCTCACAGACACGGGCTCCAAGGCTTCAAGCCACCTATGGTAAAAGCAAGAACTGGCAAATCCAGGTCTTACCATGTGAGATGTGGGGGCTTCTTGTGCTGGCAACGTTGCAAAGCTTTCCCAGTGTGGCTTTGCATCTGGCAGGAACACCTGGGCTGGCTGGGGACACTGCTGGGCATGTGCCACAGGCTTTGTGCCTGTGGAGTTTTGTCTTCAGAGCATCAGGGCCAAATTTCAGGTGGGGCTCAGGAAAAACAACATGTGCCCAGGTCCTGGTCTGAGGCCAATCTACAACCCCAGTGCTTCCCCCAAATTTGAAGCCCTTTGCTGTCAGGGGCTCCTTTTTCTCTGCTCTGGGACCACCCTCCTCCTGTTTCCCACCTCTTTCCAGCTGCGTGGATTGTTAATAAACGTGTCAGACTCCTTCAATGAGAGGAGACGGTGGTGGAAACCCCCGGGTTGGGAAGGCATCGTGCAGAGCCTCACTCTGTTTCCCTGCGTGCTCCCGTGGCGCTGAGCTCCGTTATTTCCAGCTGCGGCTTTTGGAAACCTTTGCTGCTTTTGCCACTTTTAGCTCTGGCAGCCCCATCACTGCTCCTGGCAGGGCTGCCGCTTCTCATTTTCTGGAAAAACCTTAAAATGCTCCAGAGCGTCAGAAGAACAGCCAGCTAAAGAAAAACAGAAAAAAACCCAGAAAAATAAATCCCAGTCTTTTTCCAATCAAGCTACAGTGTTGTGTTGTGTTTTGGGGTTTTTTTTTTAATTAAGAGAAACCCCACATATCTACATTTTTCCTGGAGCAGACTGGTCCCTGCAAATGCAGTCCCCGTTTTGCTGAGCTCCTAAAAATATCCACTGTTGTTAATGGAAATAAAGCCCTGGGAGAATCACTGGTTCCCATCTCACCGTCCAGCCTGACGCCCTGCAGACCCCTGTTTGGAGCTACACGTCTTTGCTGTGGCAGCTCCTGTGTGCTTCAAACCTCAGCCATCCTGGGATGTTTATCTTCAAAGGCTGGCATAAATCAAAGGCAGCACGAGGAGCAAACACTGGCTGGGTTTGTCAGTGTGTCCCAGCGGGGTTTAACCTCTTTCTCTGTGGGACAGACAGTGCCTGAGCCTCCACCAGGGCATTAAGCATCCCGGGGGCTGCCCTCAGGTGTGGGGGATTTGCAGGGCTCCAACCCACTCTACCATGTGCACCAGGGAAACACAGCCCTTGGTTAAGCCTGTGATGCCCAGACTAGTTTGTTTGGGGATGGGAGTACTGAAGATCTGCACATCCCAGGTCAGGAAAATGAGCAGTCACCACCCTCGTTCATCTGTCTGAAATCCCTCAAACAGTTCTGCGTTGTAATTTCAAAAATCACTGGTCACAAATCTTTTCCTAAGTTCCTGCTGTCTCCCCAGAGAGGTGATTCACAAGCCTGGGGGCTCTGGAGCTGGAAGGGGGCATGTGCCCATCCTCTGAGTGTCCTCTGGAGGACAGTCTGAATGCTGGTGGCTCCAGAGGTTTGCTCTGCAGTGGAGGTACCAGGATTTGTACCAAGATATGCCCCCCCTCCCCAATAGGGGAGGGAAGAGGAAAGGGAGGGTCATCCCACTGATGGATGGTGAAAGCACCCTTCTGCCTTGCACTGATCCTCCTGGGAAACACCCTTTTCATGGTGGATGGGGCTGCAGTCCATTTTCTGGGGATGTGCCCCATAAGTAGAGCTTTCTTCTGCTTTGCTGCTCCATCTGAGCACTGCTGCAGGCACAGCTCGCTGCATGTGAGGGGGCCACCCCACAGAGCTGGGGGAGCCCTGCCCACTGCTGCCAGGGGCATTTCAAGGTCTTTCCCACGGAGCCATGGCCTCATCCCACAGATGCAGTGAGTGTGTCAGGGCTCTGCTCTCACCCCAGCTCCGTCTAGGACTCCCAGGCAGTGAGCAGTGAGTGGCTCAAGCCCTGACCCTCTCCTCCAGGGGCCCTGTTTACAGGGCAGTATTTCAGACTCCTTTTTCAATGAATTACAGAAAACCTCCAAAAATGCAGGGTCAAGACTGGCCTCTGCTAGTCTCCTGGGGAGGATGCCCTGGTTTGGGGATACAGCAGCTCCGGGAAAACACGGCTATGTTTTCCCAGGAATCTGCCAGGGCTTTTGTAACTGGACCCAGCTGTGACCAGCAGCTCTGGGAGCTGGGGCTGGTCGGGGCTGACATCAGTCTCAGAGCAGTGGCATGTTCCACCACCTTCCTACCTCCTGCTCCCACAGCCTTATTGGTGCTTGTTCTTCCTCCCACCTTGGCTCATCCTGTCCTCCATCCTGCAGCCTCCCTCCCCATCGAGATGGGAGGGCAGCTGGGCACAGTGCAAGCTTTGGATGAAGCATGGTCCATGGTGGTAGTGCTGGGGCTAAGTGTTCTCCCCCCTCAGGTTTTCAAAGGGCAGGGGTGCAGCTCTCCAGGACATCAAATTGCTGAGTTTTATGCAGGAGCTGTTTTCATTTTAAATTGAGGGTTTATGGGTCACCTTTCCCACCAGTTTCTGCTAATGGAGGTGATTGGAGACTCATCACGTGGACAGGAATGGACATACCTGCTCCAAATGCTGGGGAAACCCACAAAAGCACTGGGAGGTGAATCACAGTAAGATGTGTTTTTATCCCAGGCTGACCATGGTACGTATGGATGTGATGTGTTGTCATGGTGAGCTTTGGCTGCCCAATGAGGTGAAAGGCAAGGACAGACCTGCCTACAGGTTGTGCTGTGGCGTGTGATACCATCCTGCTCCATGGTCACCAGCAGGGTCTTCCCACCTTGCCCTAGAGCAGTGAGGCTGGCCCTTTTCTACTGGACTAGACTGTCCAACTGTGATGAGTTTGGAAGTTCTTGAGCCTGAGTCACTCAAATCCAGGTGTCATGTCAGAGCCAGAGCTGAGGTCTTGGACGTATGTTCATCTGCAAGCAGGTTTTGTTCAGGCCATCCGTGTCTTTTCTTGTCCTCCAGCCAAGGTCTTTGGGAGAGCAAGTTGCATGGCCAAGGGCTGGAGCAGTTCCTGGGGATGGTGTGGCTAGGGCTGGAGGGCTCACTGCTGGTCTGCAGGAGCAGCTTCTGGTGACTTCACTTCTCTGACAGTTATTTCTCAAATTAAAGGGTTGAAAAACTAGCTGTGGAGAGAGCAGGGATGGCTGTTTTCAGCACAACTGCCTTTTGGAAGTGGCCATAGGGATAAGGAGACCTGGGTGGCTCTGTCACCCATGTAAGCCCAGCCAGTGTGAGGCTCCCCTACGGCTCCATTCCTGCCTTGACCCTTCTGAAGCAGTTGTGGTCCTCCCAGGAGCAGATTCTAGTTTGGGACAGGACCATTGCAGTACGTTTCTTAGAAATTGGCCCAGCTTCTCTTTTAGCCATTTCCCCAGCGTCATCGCTCTCTCCTTCCAGCTCATGGCCTGCCACCATGGCTGCCTTCGCTTTGCCCTCTCGCTTCACACACTCTCGTTTCTGCAGTCCAGGGTCGCTCCTACAGCAGCCACGTCAAGGGCTGGTTGCAGGTGGGGGACAACAACAGCGATGGGGCATCCGATGGGAACACACGAGGGCAAAGGGCTGAACCCACTGGGTCGTCTGCCACGCTCCTGTCCCCGGGTGACGAGGCTCCTCATGGGCACCATGGAGGGAGACATCACTCTAAATGCCCAAACCTTTGACCGTGACCTTGGAGTGGCTGTTATGCCGCGGGATTCCTCCAAAGGTGGAAAAAAGCACGGGTCACTATTGGCGTGAGGTGTAGCTGCTGTTCTGGGGCTGGGTGGGGAAGGGAGCGGTGGTCCTATCAGGTCCTACGTGGTGACGCTGTGCGATGAGTCACAAGTGGCACCACATGCCCAGGTTCATGGGGATTTGGTGATTCAGCTCCAGGAGTCTCTCTTGCACTGTCTCCTGACACATGACCAGGTGCTGGGACATGACACGGCCATGTCCCCTGACCTGCACAGAAGATCATCAGCAAAACCACAGCTGGACCAACGTGGTGCCTGGCCAGGGCTGAGGGCCAGGGCTGAGGGCCAGGACTCCCAGCAAGGATGCTGATAACTCCCAGGTGAATCTTACTGGAGGTCATCTCCTGACAACCCTTTGGTGGAAGGCACTGATTGGGTGCTGTTTCTCCTTAAAATGGTGGGCTATAAATTGGGGTGATGCCTGGGTAGTGCAGGGACTGAGGTTAAGGTCAGGGATCTGGAGTGAGTCTCAGCCCCTGGCAGTCTACATGAGGCTGTGGTGGCCCAGTGGGTCTGTCCTGAGTGGGGTTTTGCTGTGCTGGTACCAAGGGGACCCTCTTTTTGTCACCATGTGGGGGCACTTGGTGGGCTCTGGAAGGCTGTGGTCTCACCTGATTGAGGAGGGTTCATGGGCCAAGGATGGAAGAGCAGCTTGACTGGTAGATGGCTAGAAAAGAGGATGAGAATCTCTCAGCTGTATATTGAGACACTGAGAGCCTGAGGGACCCTCATTGTTGGGGCAGGGAAAGGTGAATTCTGGACCTTCCTCCAGGAGCTTCCAGCTCTTTGTGTGTAGCCCTCACTGGGAAGTGTTTTGCACTGTGTTGGCCCAGCTCTGTGCCAGGGGATGCACTGCATGTCCTCCTCAGTGGCCCTGTGCTCCAGGAAAGGGTCCACTGGTGACAGCAGAAGACGGGGCTGCAAATGTTCCCTCATCTTGGGCCTGCAGCAGACTGCTCTGGCAAGTCTGAGAGATGCAGCCACTGCTGGGACCCATGTGTGGTGCAATCCCAGAGGACCCCTTTCCAAAGCCCAGGGAGGCAGCAGGATGTGGCACTGCTGTAAGAAGTGCTGTGATGCAGATATGGCTCCAGAGCAATTCCCACTTACACCTGTCAGCACAAGTGAGACCCGAGCCCATCTCTGGTGACAACTTGCTCCAACCTCTAATCAGCTCTCTCCTCCACCTTCCACTTGCTGCTGTGGGTGCTGCTGCCTCTATCCTCTCTAATAGCTCTACTTCAGTCCGTGGACTTCTCTCCTGGGGTTGTTCCCACAGCCTGCTCCTGACCTGCTCAGTGTTTTGGGGTTTTTTTTTCTGGGAATGCAAGCTGGGCTGCTTCCAGGGGTTTTCTGCAGGGTGGAAACTTCATCGCATCGTTTTTTCATGTTCTGCTGGTGGCAGGTCTCAGAGCCTTTGGAGGTGAGGTTTGTGTTTGAGTGTTACCAGAGCAACCCCCGGCTGGCTAGGGAGCCTTGCTTGCCTGTGGCCACATCTGTCTGACATCTGTTTCCAGGCAGCCTGTACCTGGGGGCTCGGTCTCTGCCAGACTGCGGGGCTTTGCAGGGTCCCCTTTGGAGGGGTGGTGCCGGGGTGGGAAGCCAACAAATGACTCTTGCATTTGATTCCCTGATTGGGCCAGCTTCTGGAAAGTGAATTTACAGAAGAAGACTGAGCTCAATATAATAACCTTGGGACAGCAAAGGGAGTGTGATGGTGCTGGCCTCACACAGCCAGCTCCAAAAACCAGGGTCTGCAACAGCAGAGCTGCTGGTGCCCGAGAAATTGCATGCAGTCAGCTCAGGGATTTGTACCAGACTTCTGGGTTTCCATATCAATCCTGTCCTGGGACCCTGAAGCTCCCTTTGCAGCACTTTCCAAAAGAAATAACCTTGAGCTTTGCAGCTCCAGCCAGGCACAAAATGAAAGTCACACTTAGGCAAGAGGCCAGCACGAGGCTCCAGAGCATCCTCTGATGGTAACCCAGCGCATGCATGGGAGATGACTGGGAAATAGCCCTGGGAGTTCATGTCTGTCTGTGGTTGGGACCTTGTGGGAAATTCCCCTGTAGTCACTTGACTCACAGCAGTTTTCCAAAAGAGCTTGCAAGCTGCACATGCCATTGTGCACATGGAGGGACCAAATAAAGCCTGGTCCTGTGTCTGCAGGGGAGGAAACAGCCCCATTCCTCTCGTTGCTTCAGTTCCCAGCAGTATGGAAGTGATTTAAAGCACATGCCACCAACAGCCAAGGCCAACTGTGGTGGGAGCTGGGGATTGCTTTGCTCCTGCATCCAGGCAGAGCTGCCCTCAATGTGCAAGCTGGTGGGTAGAGTGGCTGTGTGGCCCCCTTTGCCCCATGGCAGAGCCAAGTGGGGTGCCAGGGTGGGACCAGCCTTGACAAGCTTTGCCTGTCTTGTGCAATTAGTGTGCTCTCCAGCCCCACTGCTCTGGGCTGTCTTAGAATGGTTAGAGTTAGAAAGGACCTTAAAGACCATCCAGTATCATCCCCTGTCCTGGGAGGGACACATCCTACCAGACCAGGGTGCTCAAAGCCCTGTCCAGGGATGGAGCTGCCACAGCTTCTCTGACAGGCAACCTGGGCCAGGGTGTCAGAATCCTCAGAGTGAATTATTTCTTCCTGAGGTCTCATCTCAATCTCCCCTCTTTCAGTTAAAACTGTTCCCCCTTCTCCTATGGCTCCCCTCCCTGGTCCAGAGTCCCTCTCCAGCTTTCCTAGTGCCCCTTGAGGGACTGGAAGGGGCTCTAAGGTCTCCCTGGAGCCTTCTCTTCTCCAGACTGAACCCCCCCAACTCTCTCAGCCTGTCCCCACAGCAGAGGGGCTCCATCCCTCCCAGCATCTCTGTGGCCTCCTCGGGCCATGGACTCCAACAGGTCCATGTCCTTCTGATGCTGGTGGCCACAAAGCTGGAGGCAGCACTGCAGGAGGGTCTCCCCAGAGCGGAGCAGAGGCGCAGAATCCTCCCTCCCTCACCCTGTTGGCCACCTGCTGGGGATGCAGCCCAGGTAGAACTGCAGCAGCCAGGCTGGTTGTATGGTGAGATATGCCTCCACCCTGGGAGATGGAGCTGATTCTGGGCTTTCCAGAGCAAACAAGGAGGTGTAACCCCCTGTTGGTCAGATGAGACAGTTGCCCTGAGCTGGAGATCTCAGTGCTGTGTAACCCAGTGGGGTGGCAGGCAGGGGGAGGAGGGCTGAGCTGCCTGCTCTATCCCACCTTGCTGGGGTTGCTCCAGAGAAATGTGCTGCTCGCTCAGTTTGGTTCCCTGGGATATGGTCACCTTTCATGCTGGCTTTGCAAGAGCAACGTTTCTGGTTGCGAATGGGTTTTTAGCTACGTCGACATGCCCTGGACTGCAAATTGGGTTTACTGCGAGCGGTGCAGAGGAAAGGACTTCTAATGGTGGCTCCTGGGGAGGAACGAACATGTTATTCACGGTGACTTTCAGTGGAGGATTCCTCAGGTACTTCACAATGATGGAAATTTTCTAATAGCTACATTTCAAGGAGGTGCTCGTATATGATGTGAGCCTGCGTTTGAACTGGAGCAGGAGAACCACTGCAAAGGAGCAATTACAAATTTTTAACACCAGAAACTCAGGGGATGGAAAAAAAAATTACCCTCAATCTTTTTGGACTCTGTCCCAACTCATGAGGATTCACTGGAACCAGCCAGGACAATTAATTCTACATTTCTCCTGAACACACTGGATGTTCCCTTCTTCCGCAGAGACTGCAGAAGATAAGAGCCGTGACCTGGCACCGGCTCTGGGAGCTGAGGAATTTCTAACCTCATTTTCTGATAAGAGCCCTAACAAAGCCTTCCCTGGGATGGTCTGAAACAGTCTGTTTTCATGGGTAATATGCAAGGTCAAGCTGTTTAGCAAGGACCACCCTGCATTTATGCTGGTCAGGCCAAAATAACGATGGGGCACACAGCTATGGCATTGCAGACCCTGCAGCTCATGGCGGGGAATGGGTTCCCTCCTTGGAATTTAAGCAATGTACAGGTTCTGCTCACTCAGGAGAAACCGAGGAAAGGAAGGGCGTTCGGAGATTTGGAGCTGCTGAATGAAACATGCCCATTGTCCCTCTGCAAGGGGGAGAGACTGCCACCCCACGGCCTGGTGTCACCCTCCCAGGTCAGCAGAAATTGGCTCCCGAGTGTCTGGACTTGAGCGGTATTTGCTGCCTTTGTTTAGAACCTGGAAACTGCAGAGTAAAAGCCCCTTCCCCCCCCAGATTTTGTGAACAAACCTAATATTTGCATAGGGGAAATGAGCCTGCTCCCCCGAGTGGGGTGAGGAACCGGGAGATAACTGGATGAGCAGAGCTGGTTGTCTTCTGCTGCACATCTACAACCCAGTTCTCAGCCCCAGCCTCCCGTGTGTGCAGCAGCCGGGCTACTGTGATTCAGCTCAGTGAGCTGACTCCATTCCTTATTCCTTAAAACAGTGTCTTCCAAGATGCCTGTTCTGCACACAGCTCCATTGCAGGACCAAGCTCTGTGCTCTCCATTGGGTTTCTTGGGAAAGATGGCTCTACACTTGGGAAAGTGTAGAGCAGCGCAATGACCCTGACGTTAGGACAAGTTGTGTGCTCCAGGCGTGTGCTGAGTGGCAAGAGATGCCTGGGCTGGATGTCAAGGGAAAATCTCTCCTGCTGCCAGATGTAGAAGGGAGAAGGCAGAGCAGGCAGGGACAGCAGGACACACCAGGCTCATGCATCACCCCCTATGCTGTGGTACCACGTAAAGGTGTTGGAAAAACACCACTGGTCCAGCAGTTAGGCCCGTTGCATCCTGGAAAGGGTGGTTTCCACCCATTTGTACCCGCCCATCCATCTGAGAAAAGTCTTTGATCTCCAGAGGACTGGCCATTTGGTGGGAACTTTATGCAGAAGACGACAGGGAGTCGCTCCCCTTCCAAAGCCCTTGGTGTGTTTGTGAAAGGGGCAAGAGGAGAACAAATGTGGAGAACTTAAGAGGAGAACAAACAGGCATCCAGATGAGAGGCTCCAGGGACTGGGTTCCACCCTACTGTGTGCTGGCTGATGACAACTACAAGGGGCAAAAGGCAGCAGAACACCTGGGTCCCCAGGAGTGGTCCTGTGGGCGTCGTGAAAGGGGCTTTGGCAGTGGCGGTGCTTTCTGCTGCACACAGGCTGCTTATTTAGGAGCTGATCCAGTAAAACCCTTGAGCACAGAGGTGTCATTGAGTTCAGAGGGACTGAGCACCTCCTTAAAAGAGGTACTTGTGTGTTTGAGGCTACAGATCCATGTATGTTTGTTGGATCAGGGGCTTAGGGTGTAACACAGACGGCAGGATACTGAAATGCTTCGGGGCTGAGATCACTCTTGGCCCCGCGAAATCACTGCGGAAGATTTATTGACATTTATCTTCATTGCTGAAGAAAAAATGAGCGGTGTGTTTGGGCCAGAAAGCAAAAATCAGGCTCTTGGAAAAGCAACACAAACTGTTTCCAAAGCTGCCGAGTACTTTAACGAAGAGTTTTCCCCCACCCTGACCCATGCGATGATCCTGCAATAAACGTCCCAGCTGCACAGCTGCGGAATGGCTGAGCAGGACCACGGGAGCCGTGTCTGGAGCCAGGGCTGCCCAGAGGGGCCAAGGCTGCTTCTGATGTGCCTCCTCCCTGGGGGCTGCTGTGGAGCATGGAGACCCTTCCTCTGCAGACGAGGAACCAGGAGACCCCATCTTCCCTGGGAAGGGGGAGTCACACTGGGCTTCCCAGATCACTATGAAGAGTTCATGTCTTGCCCTTATGGGTGATAGACCTGGGTAGAGCATCACGAGCACCATGTCTGACCTACAACAACAGGGTCCAGAGCATCTCAGAGGCTTTTGGACATGTGAAGTGGTGGCCTTCATTTATAGGCCGTTAAATAATGTAAAGGAACAACTGGGAAAATTTGAGGGAAGGGGGAGGGGGAAGTGGGTGACACGGAGAGTGGTCCACAGGACTTAAGTTGATGGGAGGCCACAACTGTTGTGTGCACTGTTTTGTAGAATGCCACCTGGACTTGGGGTGGGGGTGAAGAGCACTTCTGAGTTCTCCTTCCTGTCAGGTATGGAGCAGGTGTAGCACACACTCCCCCCACCACTGGTGCTGGGAGGGCTGGTGGTGGGGTTGGACTGGCGGTGAGGAATGCTGGACCTCAGGCTGGGAAGCTCTGGGTGGGGTGTGGAGAAGTCCCCAGGGTTGGGGTGCTATGGTGGATCATAGAATCACAGATTGGTCTGGATTGGAAGGGACCTTTAGAGGTCATCTAGTCCAACATCCCTGCAATAAGCAGGGACATCTTCCACTAGATCAGGTTGCTCAGAGCCTGACCTTCAATGTTTCCAGGGACGGAGCATCTACCATCTCTCTGGGCAACCTGGGCCAGTGTTTCACCACCCTCAGTGTAAAAAATTTCTTCCTTACATCTAGTCAGAAACTTCCGTCTTTTAGTTTAAAACCATTACCCCTTGTCCTATTGCAATAGGCCCTGAAAAAAGGAAGAAGTGGTTACAAGGAAGGTGGCTGTGTGTGTTCTAAATGGCCACCTTACCCTCCAAGGGCCCACCCTGAGCAGCAGAAAAAGCATCTGGGTTATTTGGAAGGCACAAACGTTTTGTCTGAGTGCTCTGGATTGCCGACCAAACTGGAGGGGCCGATGAAACTGCTTGGCTGGAGGCTGTTCCTTCTGCTATGGTCTTCTTGGGATGTCTTCCTTGTCTTCGGGGGGGTCTGAACAATCCCTAAAAGATGAGCACACACCCCAAAGACCATTAAATACCAGGTTTTGAGGACAGTAGAAAGCCCTGCGGTGCCTGTCTACGCCTTCCCTCTGCTCTGCACCATCTGTGCCTTTTGCAAGGGACACATCTGGGGAGCTGAAATGTGCTGCTGAGGGGTGGGGGTCTGTCCCCCAGAGCCAAAGGAGCAAAGGGACACCATCACCAACACACCTCCCTGGCCCTGACATCCTTAGCAAACATCTGGCAATGCTCTTGAAGCGTGGTCTGCTGCTTCTGCATGTCTGAGCGCTTTGCTAATGCCCTTTGCTGCTCTTGAGACGTCTCTGCTGCTCGCTCCAAGGCGTATTTTTAGCACGGAGCTGCATCTGGTGCGGCCACGGCTCTCCTTGTGAGTCCTCCAGCGCAGATAAGGAAGCAGAGAGGAAACAATCGTGGCCTCGGCTATTTTTGGCTATGAGAAGATCCTTATTAACAGCATGACTTTTTAATAAACAAAATGCCCCTTCATTCAAGGCAAAGGGGAAACAATCGGTCCATTTATCCCCTGCGCTAACGAGGCTGCAGAAAAGGAGCTAATGGGAGCTCAGTTGACTAAGCAGAGAAGGGGCTGCAGAACAACAGAGCTATTCTGGGAAGGGCAGGAAAGGCTGCTGGGACGGGAGGCTGAGCTTCCTCTCCATCCCAGGGCCTGTTCCCCTCCACTGGTGCTGGGAGAAGGCAGAGATATGGATGCCTGTTGGTTGGAGCCCACCTACCCCACGCAGTCTGGGGGACCTGCAGCCCCTCTGGGTCTCTTCCCCACCCTGATGCAGTGTGGGCTGGAATCTGGGGCCACCAGCACTGCTGCTGTTGGGTCTGCAGGGTTCTCCCTGCACTGGAGGGTCTCCACCATCCTGTGCTTCATTCAGGACTGTCTGTTGGCACGGAGAGCCCCTTGGAGTGCTCCCAGACCCAGTCTCCCCAGTATACCCCTGGTATACTGGTAACGACTGACCCACCTATGGGGTCAAGCAGAGCTTGTCTCTGACCTCTGCAGCTCTGCCCTGGCTTGGCTGGACCTCCCTCCCTGCCCCTGTGTCCTCCTTTGGATGTCCTGCAGCAACCTGGGGTGGGAGGCAACAGGGCCTGAAATGCAGGAAGGGCCCAGCTCCAAAGCCTGATACTGAGCCAGAAGCAGACCATGCTTTTTTGGAGACTGGAGAGTACAAACTCTGTCCTCTGTACAAGGCTCTGGGTGTCAGAGCCCTGGCACAGGCTGCCCGGAGAGGCCATGGAGTCCCCTTCTCTGGATATTTTCAAGACCTGCCTGGATGCTCCTGAGTGACATGCTCTAGCTCTGGGCAATCCTGCTTCAGCTGGGGAGTTGGACTAGATGATCTCTATGGCCCCTTCCAACTCCAAAAAAATTCAGTGAAATTCAGTGAAACTGCTCCTCTGCTGTCCCACAAGTGCTGTGGGAGGTGCAGGTGCCCTCGGCCTGACTGGTGGGACCTGTCAGAGCTTTCTCAATCCCTCTAAACCAAGGGTCCCACCATGTCTGCTCTGGAATTCGGAGCCCCTTGGGCTCTCCTTTTCTTGCCGATGATTCCCTGAGCAGAGCTCTGCACAGGGCATGGTGCCAGCAAAGGGAGCTGGGGGTGCCCTCTGGTGACAGCACACCGTGTCGGGGACCGGCCCCCGGGGTGAGGTGTGCGAGTTGGGGGTGCAATGGTAGCCAGCGGCGAGGATGTGACAGGAGAGGTGATGGGTTGGTGCTCTGCAGCTTGGCCTGTGATTTCGAGCACTGATTTGAACCCCATGGGCTGGCACAGGGGGGAGACAAGCAGTTCCCATGTCTCCCTTTCTACCTACACCCAAAAGAGCTTTGAGCACAGACCCAGACCTTCTCCAGACCCAGTTCATACTGGCTGCTGTAGACTCCCTGTAGGGCAGCAGACGACCTGCCTGCAGAAATCCCCCTGGGACAGGATTTGGGGAGATTTAGGCTGTGCAGTAAGAGGAGCCAAAGGAAGCTGGGTGGCTGCTGGAGGCGGAGAACAGGGATGTCAGCCAGGCAAGGGCTGATGGAGAACAGGACATCCTACGCCACTGCCTCCTGTGGAGAGGCTGTTCAGCTCCCACACTTGTCATGTCCTTAAACACTGGGGCAGCAAGAAATTATTTTCTGGCACTTCTGCCAAAGCAGACTGGATTCTGGAAAGCAAGAATGTGACCAACTCAGGGCAGGCAAAATCACTGCATCGCTGTGTTTGCTTGCCTCAGTTATCTGGAGATTTTAGGATACCCGGCTGTTTTGTTTTCCGTGCCTCATGAGGGAGGTTGGGTCACTGGGAATGGCTTATGAAGGAAACAAAAGATGAGGACGTCTGATAAATGTGTTTAATGGTGAAGACCACCAGTTCTGTGACCAGGCTGTGTGGTCGTTGGAGAGTCCTTAGGAGATGCCTTTTTGTCAGTCCTGACTCAAGATGTCACAGGAAATTGGCTCTTTGCCCCAGGAGCCAGAGCAGCAGGAGATGGAGTCTCTGCCCCCAGCGTCAAACTCAGGTCTCTGCTGAGCTGCTTGACTCTTTCCTGTGCCTTTGGCTGGTCTTAAAACAGGAATAAAGTCTCCTCGGGAGATATATGGCAGGCTTAGTTATAAACATTTTCAAGTGCTCTGAGCTCTGCAGATGAAAGGAGCTGTTAAAGTGCAAAGCCCAGGCTTCTTGTAGATGCATTAACTGTTTGTCTGATATACAGCTCTATTTACCCTGCCACGTGGAGTTTTCCAGCTCATTTTGATTGCTCTGACTGATCACTGCAGTCGGAAGGAGGTACACTCTTCTGCAGCAGCAACGATGCACTGCAGCACCCAGCCCCTTCCTCGAGATCTCAGCTCAGTGGCAGTGTCCAGAGATGACTGTGCTTCTTGGAAAAGGATGCACCTTGGAATAAGAAAGGCAGCCAGACTGGGTGATAAAAACATTTTTTTCTCATATTTACATGTCATAAATGGGACAGTGGAGTCTTTGGGCTGCATGGATTCACGGTCAAGTTCTCTGACTTGACACAGGTTTGGCATCTTTGCTGGAGGAACAGGTAGCCTCCAGGCTCACAGACAGGACCCGTGTCAGCACAGGACCACCTCTCAGGAGTCCTTATCTGTGTCATCCAACTTCTTCAGGCATTTTCCACATGCTGGTAAAGCTTTCCTGCTGTTTGGGTCAGTGATAGCTTTTCCAGTGGTGGCCTCCTCCCACGTGACGTCTGTGCGACATCTCCAGTGAAAGCTGGGGTCTGCTGCAGTGGCTGGAGGAACAGGAGAGAGCAACAAAGGATTCAAGTAGGGCCCAAATTGTTATCTGTTTGCATCTGCTCAGTCCTGTGCTATTCTGGGAGTCTTAGATGTGGTCAGAGCTCTGGAGGAGGTGGAGAGAACTGGCAGGCAGACAAGCATGACTGGAGCTCTGGGGATGTAATTTCCAATCAAGTGATCCCCCTCAAGCTGGGTAAACATCCTTTGATTGGAGCAATGCTCCAGCAGACAAAGAGACCCTGTCATTGTGCTGTACTGGCTCAGCAGGTCCCAACACTGTTGTGCTGTTGTTCCAAGTTCTACCTCAACCCAAATCCAAGCCTCCCAGTACAATCTACAAAAATAACCCCGATGGACTGCAAGGTGCTAGGTTAGCTCCAGAGGGAAGGGAAGTTATTCCTGTTTTTCTCCTCAGAAGAGTAAAGAATGGGGCAATGGCTTTCAGAAACATGGCTGGTGGTATGAGGGGCTGAGCCCAAGGAGGTG